>JZKD02S0486965.1:0-13309 GCA_000966675.3 Picea glauca | reverse complement strand
GAAAACAAAAGGTATTGAAATCAAAATATTGTAATTTACTTTGGGGTACCGGTTATTTGTTCTCTTGTTTTTCTTAATTTGTTTTCTTTTGCATAATCAATGAGCTCCTTCCACTCCCTATCTAGAATCAATGGAGGGAGATCATACCTAGGGCTCGCTGCCAAGATTCTTCTATACACATCCCTCATATATTTTAAATATTCTGTCGTTGTAGAGGAGACTACTTTTTTATTGAAGGTCTCTACTCCAAAGATACCTTCAAGATAATACGAAAGTTCATTTTTTAAGTTGGAATTCTGGCAATTCCACCTCGTGCATATGATTTCCCCAAATATCAGCAAGGCCTTGCTCTCCAGGTGCCTATAAAAATGGGCATTTCCTACACGCAAAAATATATGATCATTAATTCAAAAATAATAATCTCGATGATTTATGTTTTAGATGGACAACATGGAATAGTTAAAATATGAAAAATTACCTGGGAGTCTTATTTGTTTTAATGGAAGTCCGTTATCATTGACCAAAAATGTGCATGTAAGGGTCCCCATGCTGGTCACACATCTAGCTCTAGGAAATGCACCCATATCAACCAAATCATCAACCTCATCTCTGTCACGATATCTACTAGAGCTTGGTTGTTGTGTGGATGTTTGGCGATGCATGTCATGGCTTCCATATAATGGTGTGGAATATGGAGAAGTAAACAATCTAGCATCTATATGACACTATGTGTTAGGACTCTATGGTGTCTCTATAGTGCCACTACTACCGACACTGGGATAAACAAGCTCCAAATATCTCTATATAAGAAAGAAAATGCTTTTTTATTATATAATGTAAAAGTTAAAAAACAAAATATCATAATTGAACTTATCAATACATAAAAAAAATCACTTTAGGTTTTGGTTATTACCTGATATGTCCTAAGTTGTGTCATAACCAGATTGATTCTTTCTATGACGTCTAGAGTTTGATCTGCACGGTCTAACAAGTGAGCAAGTTCCTTGTTTGCTTTAATGACATTCTTCTTAATCATTACCATTGGATCATGGGATGAATACAACTCCTCCTCGTCGGGGGAATCATGATCATCATGGCCTGCAGACTACATATTTCAATAAAATCAATGTTATTTCAGTTATATAAACAAATGAAATAACTAATCGTCACACAAATAAAATTATATAAACAAATAATAAAATTCACGTAGAATCAAAGTTGAATTTGTTAATCGTTTACATATTCTACAGCTTCCATTTTTCCATGATCATCCTGCCACATTATAATATAATTAGAACCTCGAAACATTTAAAAAGTTGTTAACGATAAAAAAAACTTTTTGCCACACAAAAAAAATTATATAAATAAATAATTAAATTCGCATTAAGTGTAAATCAAAATTGTTAATCGTTTAGATGTTCTGTGGCTAACACTTTTTCACAATCAACCTCCCACATTATTATAAAATTGGGACCATAAATTATTTCAGGCATTGTTAAAGATACACAAAATATAATGCGATAAGTATAGGTTGCTTAAAGAGGTGTTGCATAAGTACCCACACACTATTAGTTGAGGTTTCTATTCTATTCAAATGGTAATCCACTAATAAATCTTCCCCATGAGATATCTTTTGTATCACGCACATGACTACCTAATTCCCTTCCCATCACTCATATATGCAATTTGGTTGCTTGTTTGTTGTCTCGGTTCGTGTGCTCTTTATAAACCTTGTGATATTACCAGAAGCTTTAGGCCTTCCATCAATATAGATAGTGTCTCCCTTATATTTATCATTGTTTATTAGTTGTATATAATTTGTGGTGAGTGCATATCTTCACATACTTTGCATGTACGAGACCACATGCATCCAATCGTTATAATTGTAACACGATCCCACATATTCCATCAATCTAGTTACTATATTGTATTTTACAAGTATTCCATCCATGGAAAATATCCGTAGGCCATGTAGGGAGGATGGTGCAATGCGATACATCCTATTGTTGACAATGAAGTCAATGTCTAATGGAGGAAGTTACTTAGGTACCCATTGTTTCACCATATNACTACATATTTCAATAAAATCAATGTTATTTCAGTTATATAAACAAATGAAATAACTAATCGTCACACAAATAAAATTATATAAACAAATAATAAAATTCACGTAGAATCAAAGTTGAATTTGTTAATCGTTTACATATTCTACAGCTTCCATTTTTCCATGATCATCCTGCCACATTATAATATAATTAGAACCTCGAAACATTTAAAAAGTTGTTAACGATAAAAAAAACTTTTTGCCACACAAAAAAAATTATATAAATAAATAATTAAATTCGCATTAAGTGTAAATCAAAATTGTTAATCGTTTAGATGTTCTGTGGCTAACACTTTTTCACAATCAACCTCCCACATTATTATAAAATTGGGACCATAAATTATTTCAGGCATTGTTAAAGATACACAAAATATAATGCGATAAGTATAGGTTGCTTAAAGAGGTGTTGCATAAGTACCCACACACTATTAGTTGAGGTTTCTATTCTATTCAAATGGTAATCCACTAATAAATCTTCCCCATGAGATATCTTTTGTATCACGCACATGACTACCTAATTCCCTTCCCATCCCTCATATATGCAATTCGGTTGCTTGTTTGTTGTCTCGGTTCGTGTGCTCTTTATAAACCTTGTGATATTACCAGAAGCTTTAGGCCTTCCATCAATATAGATAGTGGCTCCCTTATATTTATCATTGTTTATTAGTTGTATATAATTTGTGGTGAGTGCATATCCTCACATACTTTGCATGTACGAGACCACACACATCCAATCGTTATAATTGTAACACGATCCCACATATTCCATCAATCTAGTTACTATATTGTATTTTACAAGTATTCCATCCATGGAAAATATCCCTAGGCCATGTAGGGAGGATGGTGCAATGCGATACATCCTATTGTTGACAATGAAGTCAATGTCTAATGGAGGAAGTTACTTAGGTACCCATTGTTTCACCATATGCTTATACATGAGTGGGACCTCTATGCCTCATATGCTCTTATCATCATAAGAGCATGATCCTCCTTCGACAAGAAAAAATTCCACGCGTCTACGAAATTTTCTTCTGACCTTTTCACCTCTAGTGGTCCTTGTTCATGTATCATATGATCTACTAGATGTAGTTTCATTTCCATCAACTATTTGTCCTGAGATTCCCTCACTCTAGGAGGAAATATCTGATAGTTACCTGTTTGGTTGTACCTTCAGTTAATCGAATCGGATCTATAGTTAGCTAGGATTGTAAGAATATAGTGAGATATCTAAAATGATACAATGAAATCATCACCTCTCCTAATTGACTTAACCACATTGGAAATCTGGTAGGTGATTAAAGAAGTTATTTCTTTTGTTTTCTATCAAAGGTCCTCTATTTCAAACTTATTTTTATGCTAATTTTGAGTGACAAAAATTGGGTTCAAAATCCCCTAAGTGGGTGTGGAAGAGTCCAAGTGCAAGTCACTTTATTAATAGATGAATATAATACAATGATTAAACTATTAAACTATGCCAAGATAGGAGGATTTTACAATTAAAAAGTGAAGTCTTAATCTATCTATGTAATATGAAAGGAGAAGGCAGATATTCTTGTAAACAGGTCATTCACAATTATGAGTAAGTTGGATGATAACAACATTTTCATCACTTGGATTGATAGCCTAAAATGATGAGGTGGGAAACCTAAGTATGAGCCCTAAAAGTATTTTGTAGGCCCTAATTGTTATCCTTGGATGATGGTCAGGTCCCTAATACCAATCCCTAGTGTGCAAAACATATTAATGGCGTCCATATGTGCTTGTGGGGTATAAATTCCAACTACATGTCATGTGTGATGGTTTTATATCCTATACATGGTCCATGAACCATAAAAACATCTTTTAGTACCTAAGACATGATTGGTCTTTATCCTTAGTGCTTTGAATCACTGTTCACAGAATAGATATTGAAATATTTATATAGTAATTGAGGCCCATTATTTCCTCCTATTACCATGGTCAATACCTTGATACCCATCCATGGTGCACAAAACCTAACGACACCCATATCTCAATCAAAGGAGAAACATCCCCTCTAAAGGCCCTCTATAGTGGTTCAAGGGCCTTTTCATGGTTAATCATATTTAAAATATTTATTAATGTCTTAATGTCCTTTGTTTTCTCCCATGACCATTGTTGAGGTATTAAGACCCATCCATTATGTCTTTTGAAAATTTTCTAACAACTCCCATATCTCATTTGGAGGTCAAATATTCCATATAGAGGGTTTGTTTGGTGGATCAAAGTGTCATTCATGGAGTATGATCCATATAAGATTAAGTTAGATCCTACAATCATTTGTTTCCTTCATTGACCATGGTCAAGGCCTTGAGACCCATGCATGGTACACAAAGTATCTTAATGATGCCCATATCTCACCAAGAGGCCAATGATCTGGGTTTGCATGGTGGTTTGAGGCATAATTTAGGGACCAAGGCCATAAAATCTTAATTTTGGGTCGAATACTTAAGATCCATCTCTTTTTTGTAAAACCTCTTAATGGTACCCATATCCTATTGAAGGACAAAGGTACTTTCTAAAGGTTTTTGTGGGTTTGAGGAATATTTACCATAAGAAATATAAGATTCATTTAGGAATTAATGACCTTGTTTTCCTTCCCCAATCATGGTTAAGTCTTTGATACCTATCCCTTTACAAGCATTTGAGTGATCCTTGCCCTAGTTTGTCTCAATGAACATATATATGAAAATGGGGGTACAATGATCATACCTAAGTAGAAAAATATTACATTTTATTTGTTGATCAAAAGGGTTCGATTCACCTTTTAAAGATTGCATATTTGGTGATAGTGTAACTTTCTTTCTATGAAAAATTGTTAGGGACCTAACCCCTCACATAGGTAGAATAATATATTTCCATGTAATAAAGGCCAATATTAATAAGGCCTAGCAATAAGGAAGAATAAGTCAAATGTAAGAAGACCTAATNCCATGGGTTTACCCATGATTAGGCCCATTTTGTAATGTATAAATAGAAAGCTAGGCGATGCAAGTAGGTGGTGCTAAGGGTAATAAGGAGAAGATGTTAAGTGCTAGAGTTCTATCTATGTGATTGAAAAGTCTTTGTGCATAGTGTATGTTGAGATTTGCAGAGCTAAGTGAAAGTGATTGTAAGAAGACTTTGTGCGTAAACCTAGCTCGGGGAAGGAGGTTCTGGCAACGTGCGCGCAGATATCCTATCCTATGTGGAGTGGGTTCCGAGGCTTTGTGCATGTAAGGAGATTGACATAAGAAAATAAAGAATAGAAGAGTTGGTGGACATAGCCCCACACTAGGGTGAACCACATATATCCTATGCTATGGTTTCTTTGTGCATTATGGTTGTATGTTAGTGATGTGATTAATGCTTAGTGTTGATACCTTTATGTATGATGCATCTGGTATAATAGATTAGTTCTTGGTAATGTGAATGAATGTTAGATATGATCTATCTCTCCATGATAAGTGCTTGAATGTGTTAGATATGGTAGAATATTGTGCTACTTTGTAATTAGGGTTTGGATTTGCGATGTGAATAAGGGTTAATTACTGATGGATGTTAACTGCTAAGTGCTTTGTTAGAGTGGTGTAATCACAGATTTGTGTCCCAGCTAGGTTGTAGACATTTGAGTCCTACAAACACCCCCGCCTCTACCTCGAGTGAGACTTCATCTGCTTCACAGTTGTTGTTGAAAGGGCCGGTAGTTAGGTTTTTGTTGGTGCCCTGTTGAAGTGTTGAACCCTAGGTCTTCCCCTGTGCCAACAAAAGGTTCTGTTGCCGAGACCTGAAACTATGATTGCTGGGAACGAAAGAAAATAAATCTTTTNCCATGGGTTTACCCATGATTAGGCCCATTTTGTAATGTATAAATAGAAAGCTAGGCGATGCAAGTAGGTGGTGCTAAGGGTAATAAGGAGAAGATGTTAAGTGCTAGAGTTCTATCTATGTGATTGAAAAGTCTTTGTGCATAGTGTATGTTGAGATTTGCAGAGCTAAGTGAAAGTGATTGTAAGAAGACTTTGTGCGTAAACCTAGCTCGGGGAAGGAGGTTCTGGCAACGTGCGCGCAGATATCCTATCCTATGTGGAGTGGGTTCCGAGGCTTTGTGCATGTAAGGAGATTGACATAAGAAAATAAAGAATAGAAGAGTTGGTGGACATAGCCCCACACTAGGGTGAACCACATATATCCTATGCTATGGTTTCTTTGTGCATTATGGTTGTATGTTAGTGATGTGATTAATGCTTAGTGTTGATACCTTTATGTATGATGCATCTGGTATAATAGATTAGTTCTTGGTAATGTGAATGAATGTTATATATGATCTATCTCTCCATGATAAGTGCTTGAATGTGTTAGATATGGTAGAATATTGCGCTACTTTGTAATTAGGGTTTGGATTTACGATGTGAATAAGGGTTAATTACTGATGGATGTTAAATGCTAAGTGCTTTGTTAGAGTGGTGTAATCACAGATTTGTGTCCCAGCTAGGTTGTAGACATTTGAGTCCTACAAACACCCCTGCCTCTACCTCGAGTGAGACTTCATCTGCTTCACAGTTGTTGTTGAAAGGGCTGGTAGTTAGGTTTTTGTTGGTGCCCTGTTGAAGTGTTGAACCCTAGGTCTGCCCCTATGCCAAAAAATGGTTATGTTGCCGAGACCTGAAACTATGATTGCTGGGAACGAAAGAAAATAAATATTTTTGCGTAGATCTGTTGCTTTAGTGCACCATATTCTACTTAAATTGTGAAGCTCTATCCTAAGAAGAGAAGTTCGATCTAAAGAAAAGAGGTAAGACCTTGAAGCTTTGTTCTCTAAGAAAGGTAAGATAAGTGAAAATTTTTGTTTTGAAAGAATGGATCTAGGTATGTTTGATAAATTTTGTTCTAATCTGAAAACTAGGGTACAATTAGAAGAAAGAAGATTTGATAGAAATAATGAAAGGTATGTTATCCCTATGCATAGAAAGAATGTTTGGAATAACAAATGGATGCAGGATCCTAGAAATATTTTTTTGCAGGTTAGTTACTGTGATCCCAGTGCGTAGTACAGGAAGGGTTGGGGATCATTTAAGAGAAAGAGAGGATTAACCCTTTGTTATAGTTGCAGAAGACCGGGATATATTTCTAAGGAAGGCCTTGGTAGAAGAACTAGTTGTCTTTGTTGTAAATCTATGGAACATGAAGTTTTGGATTGTCCTAGAATGATTGCTAAAGTTGAAAAGATGAATATGAAACAAGAAAATGATGAGACAAGCCAAGAAACTAAGGATATGGTAGAACCCTAGAAAGAATCAGAGACTATATTACAACAGATGAAAGAAACCTTGAATGATCAGAGAGATATCAACTTATCAGAGGTCTTAAAAGAGAAAGAATACATAGAAACAAGAATAGGAGACTTTGACATAGACTGTGTCCTGGATGAGGAAACACAGGTGAATATCATGACAGAAAGAACTTGGGAAATTTTGGTAAATCCTGCTATGGTTCCTTCATTAGGAGGAATAGGATTATATAGAGGAAAGTTGATAACCCTACGTGGAAGACTTACCCAGATATATATGAGTGCTCATGGCACTTCGATAGAAGAATAATTTGAGATTGTTAATTTTGTTGAGAACAACGCCCCATTTTCTATCTTCCTAGGAAAAACCTGGATTGAGAAAGATCAGATATGAAGGAAACAAGAAGAGGAGGATCTAGAACATAAAAAGAAAGAACTAAGAGATTTCATGGCTAGGAGAATAACACACTTCCTGGAAGAACAAGAGAACCAATCGAAGCTACTAAAGACCAAATATATGGATGTTGAAGTTGAAAGGACACATGAAGACCGGAGGCACCTGTCTGTACAAGAGAATAGATCACCTACCCTAGAAAGAGAAGAAGTATTACCCTTGAATCCTATCAAAGACCCTCCACAGTGTGAAGTTATCATGCCAAGAGGAGATAAGAATAATAATGGAAAGATGAAACCAGTGATTCAGATCACAGGAAAGAAGGCCAGAAATCTCAGTAAGAAGAGGGAAAAGTTAGAAAAATTGTAAGAAGTTCTAGAGAATACTTCGCAGAAGAAAGGTTTCTAGAACTCAAACTTCGTCGGAATATCAATACAACACAAATTGGCACTTTGCCATGACGAAGAAATATGATCATTGGAGGCAATATGAGTGTTCAATCGACGCTCTCGAATGGTTAGAAAAGTAGTTATGTCTTGAAAGTTTGCCATTGGACCAATGGGACCGCGCCATAATGGATGGAATTGCATTAAATAAGGCATTGCGACCCATTGAAAGAAATTGTTATGGTGATATCTATTTATCCTATCAAGTGTTGCACTGAGAACACTTTTGCCAATTGTGATTATCTGAGCCCACAGAGAACTAGTTGATTTTGCACAGTGATCATTGAGACCTTGCAATCCATTCTGTTACATTGAGTATTATTCACCGACCCGAGATATCAGATCTCGAGTGTGCATGTCGGACGCAATTAGTGCAGCATAAAAAGTTGTCGAAGAGATTCTATTAGACCTCATGGCCAAGAAGGTGATGTTTGCAGGCATCCAAGACTAATCGAGGTGAGGAGTGCAAGCCTCCTTGTCAACTTCTCGTGGATCTTGACCATCCCGAGCTGTGACCAAGAAAAGAACCAAGCATCATGATGACTTGGCGAATGCGAAGCTAATTCCATCCATCCTACCYGACTACATCCCACCCTTGGCCGGTGTGGTGAGTCATGACARTGTCTTGAGGGACTTCGACTACACAGTCATCACTGTGTACCTTCYGAAGGGAATACAAGYAGTCAGAACGTAGTTGGAGAGGATTCCAACCTTGAAKATCAGTGCCTATAACCTAGGAGACCGCAAGAGCTATGGCATGATCACAMCTCACAAATATTTGACCAAGACCAAGGGGAAGAAGTCGAATATAATCCCCCAACCATGGACTATGGACATTGCGAGGTMCACTATCTTGAACATGATGAAGATACCAMATTTTGGAAGGCACCAAGAGGCTAACACATGCATTAAGATCCTGCTGTCGTGTTTCCATGGCAGGTATCTATGGTTAGACAGATGCATCACCATCAATCCGACATTGATCCATAGGATTAGTGGATTGAGCATGCAGGGACCAGACCCACAAGACTTTTATCCAGGGAAGGCTGCAGACTACGCCCTGGCACAAAAGATCAAAGACACCTACGACGATGTAGAGAAAGGGACGTGAGGCTACAAGGTAGTCTCCATTCAGAATGGTGCAATGAACCTTGCTTTCTAGTTGATTGTTGGTAAGCTAGTAAGAAAGAACAGACCCACATAGGTCACAGGGTTTGTTGTTGAACTCACAGAAAAATGCATGGAAGGACTATAGATGAACTGGGCCAGTTACCTAGTCAATCAGTTAGAACTGAATTTCCGCGAAGCTCAGGATCAGGGCTATGAGTTCCATTTTAGCTAGTTATTGATCATCGTCACATTCACTGCTTGGGAGATGCCAAAAGGTGTGACCTTCCCTAACATTAATTCATTCGAGCCACTAGGTGCAAAGTTCACCATGCTCTGGTATTCAAGTGATGTGGGGAAACAATGGCAGTCGAACACAATATTCCATACCTACTACTTGCAGCTGAAGAGGGCTATTGATTCTTTCCCTCGTATGACAGTAAACACCCTGGACAGGTTCAGGCCCCTTATGAAGTTCCATGTAGATAGGAATTTTATCTATATTACTGTGTGTGCAGATGAAAATAAAGAAGAGCTTCAGTCCTACTACAAGCTCATAGAGGAGGACCTAGAAGAAATCACCAAGGAATGGCCTGCGGAGTTCCTTATACCAGTTGACCAGGAATAACTACCTGATCCCAAACTCATTAGAAGTCCGATGGTTACTCATGAAGAGTATTATGCACCCAACAGTAGCAGGAATAAAAAGAAGGAAGATGTACAGGAAATACACAGCACGTCAAAAGAGACTGTATTAGATTCACCTAGCGGAGGAGGAGATGACGAAGTGGACAAAGAAGAGAAAGAAGAGAAAGAAGACAAGAAGAAGCGGGGCAGAGTAAAACCACTAAGAAACCCCCTTGAAGAGGCAGAGACATCTAAGAAAAGAAAGGTTTCCCCAACAAAACCTACATCGCAGAAGAAGTCCAAAGCAAGTAAGATGAAGCTATAGATTATACTCATGGTCGATGACTTCGACTTCATTATCATAGCTGTATTAGATGCCTAAGAAGATATTTTGCAGAGAACTGAAGCCAAACAAGAAGCCATGTATGATAGAATTGAGACAGAGATAAGAGGTGTACAACAAGCCCTTCACTCCAGCCGTGCAGTGTCCATTGCACCCCCACCACCAGAAGAACTAGGGTTGGGAGATGAGGCTGCCTAAATCCGTAGAATAACTGATGTGACCGAAGCTCGCCTTAGTCACGTGCAGGAAGAAAAAGAACATGTCAAAGTGGCCCTGAAGCAAGCACAAGAATAAATCATAGAGCAATTCCAAGTTGCACAATAGGAGAAGGAAAACCTTCAAACCAAGTTCAAAGAAAATAAAACGCAAATCCAGCAGGAGAAAGAACAACTGCTCACAAAGCGGGTCAGAGTTAAAGAAGTAGTCAACAGAGCACTTCGCTCTGTGACAAGCTTGGAGAAAATGGTAGAAGACCTGATATTAAATCAGGTCATGAAACTTGCTAAAGCCATTCAACAACTTCAATAGAGGGTCGCAGAAATAGAGCTACAAACAATGCCAAGCACTCCACAGGAATTTTGAGACCATAGAGAAGAAACTTCCAACAACACAGTTGAAAGGATCAAAGCAAAGTCATGGAAGTGACTCAGAAGCTCGAACCAGTCCAGGATGCAGCTTGCCTACTTTTTGAGGAGATTGAAGGCCAAGTAGCAGAGCTAGAACAAGTAGTCACTTCGGTAGAACAACGCTTAGAAGGACGTGTGAACAAGGAAGTTATTCAAGAGTTCGCTGAGCAAGAGGCCTTGGCACAACAACATGTTGAAGCAACTCGAGCCAAACTCGAGGATTTTGAGGCAAAGTTACCCAGAATAGAGTGACTCGGGATGAGTCACAGGTGAGTGTTGGGGGCATGTTGGCCCTTGACCAAGTTTTGGAGATCTTTGGTCCTGTTTGACCTCTTTTGGGACTTCAACAAGCTAGTCAAAGGCAGAGCACAAGTCGAAGCCGATATCGCAGGATCTCGGCCCCTTTTTAGGGCATTTTTTTGGATTAGGGTTTATGTAACAGGTATGGGATGTCGACCCATGGGTTTACCCATGATTAGGCCCATTTTGTAATGTATAAATAGAAAGCTAGGCGATGCAAGTAGGTGTTGCTAAGGGTAATAAGGAGAAGATGCTAAGTGCTAGAGTTCTATCTATGTGATTGAAAAGGCTTTGTGCATAGTGTATGTTGAGACTTGCAGAGCTAAGTGCAAGTGATTGTAAGAAGAATTTTTNATGTTTCATGGTCCAAGGACTTGTGCATGGTCCATGTGCCTTAGATGTTTTGTTCAGGGCTCAATCCCATACTCTATAGACTTGAACCAAGATATCTGATAATAAATGTGTTCATGGTTTTCAAAACCTTAGAATTGTACATGTATACCAACCTTGGGAAATTGATATCTTACGAAAGGCATGTGTCATGGTTTAAGGTGCTATGCATGGCCTACAAGCCATAGAAGCATCGTTTAGGGCCTAAGCCCCTTGTGTTTTTACCTTGAATGTTTTCATGGTAAAACTACAAGTCACTGGCATCTCATATCACTAATTGTACATGAAATGGAAAAGGAAAAACCCTCATTACCTAATCCACAAGTGTATATATTGTGATCAAACAGGATATGTACAACTCATATGTACTCAAAAAGTATTAAGATGTGGGGATTGCAAGTGTAGCACTATTATCTATAACACCCAACTACAGTCACATCACCATGAATCTGTGAAGATAGGTTATCATTGGTAAGATCTTAAGGTCCTTTTCAATCTAGTGGCTCACCCTCTTATTTTCATCCTCTTTTGTCTTACCCTAGGGTTTGTTAGTTTGGCCCAAAAACTAAGTGGTGACTTGTTGACGGGCAAATTTGACTGTTCGTCAACTAGAAGAACAAGTCCGGTCTGGGGTTCTCTAAGTCACCCAAGCCCTTTGGTGTAACTTGTTCTGATGGGTTTAATGGCTCCATTAGCCAATATAAAATCCTAAAAGAATTAACTAATGATAAAAAAAATATACTAAATATATACATACCCTGATATAACTATTGAAAATGTGTTTACGTAGAAAAAAAAAACATAAAAATCTCACTTATGAACATCATTTATAGATTACAAGTTTTACTAGAAACTTACGAAATTAAGGTAAAAATAATTGCTATTGAGAAGCAGATAAAGAAAGCACATTTAATTATTTTTTTGTTTTCTTTCTATAAATCTAACAAAACTTGAATTAATTAAACTATGAAACACAAATGTACAAATAGTCAAAGTTGATCTACACTTTCTGGTTCCGCTAATAAATAAACGACGGAAATTGGAAACTCAAAAGAGATGGCCTGATATTAGTTTGTATGATGTGTCTGTGCCTTTGTATGGATAAAGAGCATCCAACAACCACATCTACGAGATAAATCTGCAATATATTTATACTAAAATTGTTTCGAATAAACTCATAGAATGTATTGGTAGCCAATATTTTTTAGAAACGGAATAGGGAACACATGTTAATTCTGTGATCTTATGATCATAAATAATTACAATAAGATAAATATAAATGTAATACATTCACTTCATTGTTCAACTAAACATCAAAGAGAAATCATGATATTTAAATTGAAAAGATGATCACAATGTTAATATCTGGAACAACTAATTATGAATGATTATTTATAACATGAATATCCTAAAACATAACATATCATTGAGTCTAAATCTACAAGACATATTAATGCACCATGATTTAATTAAAACAAAACATTAATGAAACACCATTAACAAAAGGACTAAAGCCAAAATGTTGTACGTTGTTTCAATAAGTCGTGGGATATCATTCGTCCATCCTTGGTTCCAGGCCAAGATGCCTTCATTTACAAAATAGAGAGTATTTAAAGGGTTTTTGAAACCTCAACTTCCTATCTCCCAGGATGGGATCAGATCCCATAAGATCAAACTATTACAAA
>JZKD02S0486954.1:0-17098 GCA_000966675.3 Picea glauca | reverse complement strand
AAGTTATATATATCACATTCGACATTAATAAAGAACTAAGCATTCATAGATCTATCTATCATACATAATAATCAATGCACTAAGAAGATCCATAGCACAAAGAAAACCATCAACATAGGATATACGTGGTTTACCCCAGTGTGGGGATACATCCACCAACTGCTTCTTCTTCTTTATTAGGCTCCAATATCTTACATTTATCTTCTCATGTGCACAAAGCCACAAAGACAAGCTTTGTGTCGGATGGGTGATCTTTGCACTAAGCACCAAATCCACCCTCCCAAAATCAGGTCAAGGCCCAGATCCAACTCCTCTATCAAGAACACATCCTTACATACACAGTATGTTGCAATAATCAACCCAAAACTACTTTCACTTATCCTTGCAATCTATCCACACCTTTCTACATTACATTCTTACTTATTTATACTTTAACATTTACAAAAAGGCCTAATCATGGGTAAACCCATGGGCCGACATCCCATAACCCACTACAAAACCCTAATAACCCCATGTTGGGTCTGCAAAGCCAAAAAAACAAGTGAGATCAGCAATCTCATCTCTTCCTGGGTGCTCCTTCCTCGATCACTGCATCAAAGTCCAAAAAGTGGTTGAACCTGACAAAAAATTCCTCAAAACTTGTTTGAGGGCCAACAGGCCCCCAACACTCACCTGTGACTCGTCCCGAGTCACTCAGATCTAGATAGCGTTGCTTTGAAGGCCTCAAGATTAGCTCAATATGCCTCAACTTGCAACTTCACCTAAGCCTCCTGCTCAGCAAGATATTGAATCATCTACTCTGTAACAGACCTTACAAGTGTTGTTCCACTGTCACAACCACTTGGTCCAGTTGCAATCCTTGTCCTTCAATCTCTTCAAAAAACATGCAGGATTCATCTTGCATCGGTTCTAGCCTCTATGTATCTTCCATTACTCTATCCTAGATGGTAGTAATCTGTTGTTGGACTGCGCGTTGTTCTTGAGATATATTCATTCTCTCAACTGTAGTAAGTAACTTCATATGTGCCTGTACTGACAGTGCCTGTTGTTGCACCTCCTGTAGCTGCGCTTCCAGTTTCCTCATCTCTGGATATTTTGGGAGGTGTTCATAAGTCTATGCACTTATGTTGCTCAACTACTTCCATTCTAAGGTGAGGGCTCTGATCCATCCAACTGCATTCCTAGTGGCTTCCTCCCTTTGATCGCACACTTCCTGTGAAGTTCTTGGTAGTACTTGTATATCCAGCTCTATTATCCTTCCTTGAAGTTGTTGGATGGCCTCGGCGAGCTTCACCACTTGAACCTCAATTTACTCATGTTCTTCCTGTGCCAAGCCTGACACAGAGCGAAGTGATTTTATCATCGCTTCTTTGACCACGGTCTTCTCTATGAGAATTTGGTCCTTTTCCCTCTGTGTCTTTTCTTTTTCCTCCTCAAGCATTGCCCAAAAATCATATTTCTCATTTTCATACATGGTTACACAATACCGCACAACTCATAGTTTCTATAAGACTTCCTCTTTCTCTTGCTTCAAGGCTCCTATAGCCTTCTCCTTTTCTTCTTTAACTTTCTGAAGCTGAGCCTTTGTTGCATCTTCTAATCTTCTTAATTAGGTAGGCTCATCCCCCAATTCTGTAATATTCGATGAGGAAGGCATAGTAGGTATTGCACAAATAACTTGAATAGCTCATTGTATCTCCTTCAGCTCCTCCTCAACCCTTACATACATATTTTCCTGCTTTGCTCCATATCTTTGCAAGAGATCTTTGAATGCATCCTCCACCGCTTTATGGACTAGACCGATATCATCCTTTCTGAGCATAGCCTCTAGCTGGGGCTTATTGGCGCAAGTCTTCTTTCTTGCCAAGGTTTTCTATGAAGAAACCTTCCTCTTCTTCAAAGTTTTTGTCTCGATAAGGGAATGCTTCAGTAGTGTAGCTTCGCCTTCTCCTTGTTTTTATCCTTCATCCCCTCATCCTTCTTCATTTACTTCGTCTCCTCCTCCCAGATCCATTTTCTTCAGAGGTGTTGACTTCCTCATCAATCTATGCATCCTGGACTTCCTCCTTTTTCTTTTTCTTCTTCACACTGGTCTGTCTGACATGCTTGACCTGAGTGACCAAGTGGATTCCGATGATATCAGTGTCAGAGAGTTATACATATGCAACCGGTAGAAGGAAATCCTTTGGCCATTCCTTGGTGATCTACTCCATGTCTTTGTCATTCAACTTATAGTAAGACTGTAACTCTTCCTTGCTCCCATCCCTACGTGCAGTGATATAAATAAAATGTGGATCTGCATGGAACTTGGATATCGGTCTATACTAGTGCAAGGTGCACAGTGTCATGCATCGGAATGACTCTATGGAAACCTTTAGTTGTTGATATTAGACACGGAACACTATGTTTGACTACCATTTCTTCAACATGTCATTTGTGTACCATAATGTAGAAAATCTAGCTGCCAATGGCTCCGATGGTTCATTTTCTAGAAAATTTTCTCCCTCAGGCATCTTCCAAGTGACAAAACCAATCAACACAAGTAGCCAGCTGAAGTGGAACTCGTATCCATGATCCTGCACTTCACAGAAGTCTTTCTCAAGCTTTTTGACAAGATAACTTGCCCAATTCATCTGCATCCCCTCCATGCATTTTTCTGTGGGGTCCACCACGAACCTGGTGACATGCGTGGTGCAATTCTTTCTTAAAAGATTTCTATTTATGAGTTGGAAAGCGAGGTGCACTATGCCATCCTGGATAGAGGATACCTTGTAGCCTCTCTTATCTTTCTCAACTCCACCATAAGCCTCCTTAATTCGTTGTGCCAGAGAGCAATATGAGGTCTTACCTGGGTATAAATGTTGATGGGTCCTTGCATGATCAATCATGTAATCCGATGGATCAGTGTCGGATCCACAGCAATTCTCCTGTTGATCCACAACTATCCACCATGATAGCACAATAAGAGGATTTTAACACAAGCGTTAAACTCCTAATGTCGGACAAAATGATGAATCTTTATCACATTAAGTATCGTGGACTATGCTAGCTCCTTTATCCATGATTGGGTGATGATGTGAGTCTTCTTCCTAGTGTTCTTAGTCAAATATATATGGGGCGCGAGAATGGCGTATTTCTTTCTATCTCCAAGGTTGAAATCATTGTTCTTCAATAGAGGGATCTGTCCCGGCTAACTTCCCACTATGCGTATTCCCTTCAGAATGTACGCGGTGGTCAATGTGTACTCAAAGTATCATGGGATGTTGTCATGGTTAACCACACCATCCAAAGGCGGGATATAATCAGGTAATATTGACGGGATCTACTTCACATTAGCCAGATCGTCGTGATGCTTACTTTGCTTCTTAGTCGCGGGGTTAGTACACCCTGAACATCATCCGGTCGAAGGGGAAGCCTGGAGTCCCCTAGTCGATAATGCCTAAACACCTTCAGACATAGATCTATCAGCCATAAACTTCTTAAGAACCTCTTCGACTGACTTCTCTAACTCAGGTTGTTCGCCCGACATTCTCTCTTTTAAATGGACAGGTCAGGGTAGGAAAATGGACAAATGGATTAAAAGATGGATGGGGAGGTATAGGTTCTGAAATCGTAGTCTGACACACAATCAAATCTCTAATACCTCAGTTAATCATGGATGGTGAAAAGTGGTCTGGTGCAGCGACCAATGGGTTAAATAAGCAAGCATCGTAATGAATTCCTACAACGGGAAGGACTTCTTTCATCAATGCAAATATTTCTATTATGACACAGTCTCAACATCCCAAACGCAGTCTATTCACCCATAAATGTGTTTCCTATCTGTTCTGGAGCGTCATTCTAATAGTCAGGGTGCCTCCAATGGTCATATAGCTTCTTCAGGGAGAAGTCCCATTCTGTACAGTTCTGTTGTTCCGGTGAGGTTCAAATCCTGCAAACCTGCCTCCTGTGAAGTATTCCATTTGTTCTTTGTAACTTCCTATATATTTTCCAACTTGGCTTTCTTCTTACTGAGATTCCTTGTCTTTTTTCCTGTGATCTAAGTCTCTCTAACTATTTCTGGAATTTTCTTTCCATTCTTATTCATATCTTCTTCTAGCGTAGTGACTTTGCGTTGTTGGTGTGCTCTCAAAGAGTTCAAAGTTAATACATATTCTCTTATTAGTTCCAAGGTTGGTATTCTTATTTCTTGCATGGATAGGTCCTTAAAACCTTCTAGCGTTCTTTCAACCTCGATAGCTATTTCTCTTGCCTTTTGTTTCTTCAACTCAACTTCTTGTTCTTCTATTAGTCGATCTATTTTTCTAGCTATGAAATCCCTTAGTTCTTGATTTTTATTTTCTTTAGCTACTTCCTCTACTTTCCTTCTGATATGATCTTTCTCAATACAATTCTTACCTAGAAAAAGGAGGAAAGGGGTGATGTTCTCAACAAACTTAATGACTTCAAATTCCTCTTCAGTCGATGTTCCATGAATAATAATACATACATTAGTAACTCTTCCATATAGGGTTATCATCTTTCCTTTGAGCAAGCCTATCCTTCCCAATGAAGGTACCACAGTAGGTTGCCCCAAATTTTCCCAAGTGCCTACTGTCATAATATCCACTTTTGTTTCTTCATCCAAGACACAATGTATGTTGAAGTCTCCTATTCTTTCATTTATGCATTGTTTTTCTTTCAAGATCTCTGGTAATATGACATCCTTGTAATCATTCATCCTTTCTTTCAACTGTGATAACATAGTCCGAGCTTTCTCTAATTCTTTCGCTTGATGATTCTTGAACATGCTCTTATTCTCTTGACTTTCTTCATAGTTTTCTTGTCTCATGTTCATTTTTTCAACTTTAGCAATCATTCTTGGACAATCCTCAACCTCATGACCAATAACTTTACAATAAAATATAAATAGGACATGTACCAGGGCATTCCTTAGAAAGATGTCTCAATATTATGTAGTTATAACATAGTGTCAATCCTCTCTTTCTCTTGTATGTTCCCCAACTTCTCCTGTACTGCGCACTAGTATTACATTGTTGGACATGTAATATGCAAAAATTCTTTCTAGGTTCCTGCATCCTGTTGGCCCTTGACCAAGTTTTGGGATATTCTTGGTCATAGTGACCTATTTTGGGACTTTGATAGTCTGTCAAAGGAGGAGCACAAGATGAAGTGGAGATCAAGGGATCTCGGCCCACTTTTGGGTCCTTTTTGGGTTTTTGGGAATATGTAATGGGATTGGTATGTCGACCCATGGGTTTACCCATGCTTAGGCCTAGATTGTAAAGTATAAATAGATGTCTAGGCAATGTAAGAAAGAATTGATCGGTAGATTGATGAGCTAAGTGCTAGATCTATGTGATTGAAGTATCTATATGAGACTTGCATAGCTAAGTGTAAGTCATTGTAAGAAGTTGAGGAAGGCTTAGTGTTGTAATGCAAGGAAGAAGGATCTAGAAAGCTGCACAAATCTTATGTCATGTGCAGAGTAAGGGTTTTGATGGCTTGTGCTTGTAACCGATTGACTGAAGAAAATAAAAAAGAAGATTTGGTGGATGTAGCCCCAGGGTGGGGATGAACCACATAAACATTGTGTTTTCTTGCTCTATGCTTGTCTTAATGTGTTTATGTCTTCTTTTGCTAAGTGATTTAAGATGATTAGAAAAATCTACTTATGCTTAGTGCTAATGATATGTGAGAATATTAGATCTGATCCATATTAATCTGTTGAGTGCTTGGTCTACTAGATCTGAACTATTTGTTGATGCTAAGTGCTTAAGAACATTATATTAGTATGAATCATGTGAAGTCCTATTTTATTAGCGAAGTGGATATTTCTTGCATATTGAGGAACTGATGGTACTAAGTGCTTTATTAAGTAGTACAATCATAGATATGTGTCCCAGGTAAGGTTGCAAACACCTGAATCTTGGAACCACCCCTGCCTCTACCTCGGGTGAGACTTCATCTTCTTCACAGGTGTTGATGAAAGGGTCAATAGTTAGGACTTTGTTGGTGTGTTTTTGTAGCATTGAACCCTGGGTTTTCCCCTGTGCCAACAAATGGTTCCATTGTTGGGACCTGAAACTGTGATTACTGGGAACTGAGGAAGAAGAAGCTTTGTGCAAAGATTCGACTTGGGATTGTAAAAGTTTTGTGTGTAGATCTGTGCCCTAGTGTGCAGTATTATACTCAACTTATAAAACTCTGTGCTAAAATAAAGAAGCTTGATCTAAAGAAAAGAGATCAAATTTGAAGGAAAGAAGCAAGATCTAAAAGCTTTGTGCTCTAGGAAAGGTAAAAGTGAGATCTTTTTATTAAAAGAGGTAAGATCTGCAAGCTCTGTGCTCTGATAAAGGTAAAGATAGTAAAAAAATTTAGATATGAACGCTTTGTGCTCTGTAGAAGTAAGATAAGTGGAAATTTTTATTTCTAGAGTATGGATCTAGGTATGTTTAATAAAATTTTTCCTAGTTTGAAAACTAGGGTATTGATAGAAGAAAGAATATTTGATATTAATAGATCTGACAAGAATAGTGAAAGATATGTTATACCTATGCATAGAAATAATGTTTGGACTAATGAATGGATGCAGGATACCAGAAAGAATTTATTGTAGGTTAGCTCCTATGATCCTAGTGCATAGTACAGAAGAGGTTGGGGATCATTTAAAAGAAAGAGAAGATTAACCCTTTGTTACAGTTGCATAAAACCGGGACATCTTGCTAAAGAATGCCCTGGAAGAAGATCTAGTTGTATTTGTTGCAAAGCTATGGACCATGAAGTGTTGGATTTCCCTAGAATGATTGCTAAGATTGAAATTATGAACATAAGACAAGAAAACCTTAAGGCAGATCCAGAAACTAAGGCTATAGAAGAACCCCAGAAATAATTAGAGAAGGCACTGCTACAGCTGAAAGACACCTTGGATGACCACCGACATGTTAGATTATCAGAGATATTTAAAGAAAAGGAATGCATTGAAGCAAGAATAGGAGACTTCGACATTGATTGTGTTCTAGATGAAGAAACATAGGTGAATATCATGACAAAAAGAACTTTGGAAGCTATATGGATGCCTACTATGATTCCTTCATTATGAGGACTAGGGTTATTTAGAGGAAAATTGGTAAACCTGTGTGGAAGGATCGCTCAGACACCTATGACCATCAATGGAGCTTCGATGGAGGAAGAATTTGATATTATTCAATTTATTGAGGATAGCGCCCCATTTACCATGTTAATATAAAAACCTTGTATTGATAGAGCTCAAGCCAGACGAAAGGAAGAAGAAGAAGTTTTGCAACAGAAGAAAAAATAATTAAAATATTTCATGACTAGAAAGATCACACAATTTATTGAAGAAAAGGAGAATAGATTGAAGCTATTTGACACTAGAGACCCTGATGTTGAAGTTGAAGACCCATATAAGATTGAATTACTTACTCCAGATAAATAAGAGGTGTTACCCCTGAATCCTAGGAAAGAATCTCAACAACGTGCAATAACTATGTTAAAAGAAGATAAGAATCAGAATGGAAAAAGACATATCGAGTCGAAGCTCACTGGAAAGAAGGCTAGAAAGCAAAGTAAGAAGAGAGCTAAGTTGCAGAAGGTTCCAAAGGGAACTTCGCAGACAGAAAATTTGCAGAATTAGAGTTTCGTCGAGATATCAGAACAGTGACACATGGCACTTCTCCATGGCGAAGCAATATAGCTGTTGGGGTCGATATATTTGTTCAAATCCCGCTCCGAACGGGTCGAAAAGAATTTATATCTCAACACCAAACTGTTGGACCATGCCATAATGGACATAACAAGAGTTAATGAGACTTCATACCCATTACAAGCGAACCATTTTCGATTTGCCTACTTATCCCATCGTGCCATGCATGGAGAACACTTTTTCTAACTAAGAATTTGAAGCTCGCGGACTAAGCAAATTGTATGCAATTATCATTGCACTATTGTTGTTTGTTCTAGTGTCATATCTAGGATCATCGTGACCCCGATAATTTTAATCCTGAGCACGTATGTCTGACGAGCTCACTGTAGTTGAAGAATCAGTAATGGAAGTTCTCCTGGACTTAATGACTAAAAGATTCATGTCGGAGAGAGGAGTGTCTACAGTTGTACAAGAATCTTCGACGAGAGGACTGTCGGTCTCTTCATCCACTGCTCAAGTCAGTCCATCCCGACCAGTAGATGAAAATATAACCAAGAATAGGGATCATCTCACAAATGCTAAGCTAATCCCGAGTATATTACCCACCTATATACCCCCTCTGAGTGGCACGATAAATCGTGATAGTGTGCCTAGAGAATTTGAGTACACTCTGGTCATTGCGTACCTATCGAAAGGGATACGTGCAATGCACGTAGACCAAGATAAGATCCCAGCATTGAATTTTAGCGACTTCAACCTTAGAGACAAGAAGGTATATAACATGCTCGCCCCACATAAGTATCTGACCAGGACCAAAGAAAATAACTCAAAGATTGTTGCCCAGTCATGGACCATGAACCTCGCGCAGTCCACATTGCTCAATGTCATGAAGATTCCTCACTTCGAAAGGCACCAAGAAGTGAATGCATGCGTCAAGTTTCTATTGTCTTGCTACCATGGTGAATATTTATGGTTGAACCAATGCATCACAGTGTATCCAGCGTTGATCAATCGGATCATAGGGCTAAGCATGCAAGGCCCTGACCCACAGGAGTTTTACTCAGAAAAATCCATGGATCGCGCTCTTGCATGGAATATTAAAGACACCTACGGAGATGTAGACAAGGTCATGTGAGGCTACAAGGTATCTTCTATATAGATCAACGTGGTGTGCCTCTCCTACCAATTTATCGTAGGAAAGTTAGTGCAAAAGAACCAACCCACCCAAGTGACTAGATTTGTAGTTGACCTCGCAGGGAAGTGCACGAAGGGCCTACAAATGAATTGGGTGAAGTACCTCATAAACTAGATGGAATTGGACTGTAGGGAAGCACAAGACCAATGATATGAGTTCCACTTCAGTTGGCTTCTCATCTTGATCACTTTTATCACATGGGAGATGCCAGAAGGTGCGACCTTCCTGGACATCGAGCCCTTTGAACCTCTGGTCGTGAAGTTTAGTACACTGTGGTAATCCAATGACATGAAAAAGAAATGGAAATCAAATGTCATCTTCCATAGTTATTACAACCAGCTGAATACAGCCATCTAGTATGAGCCTCGTATAACCCCGAACACTCTCCACAAGTCCAGGCCCTTGATGAAGTTCAGCGCAGACCGCCATTTCATCTATATCATAGTGCATGCTGATGAGAATAAA
Organism: Picea glauca; assembly: GCA_000966675.3. NCBI lineage: Eukaryota > Viridiplantae > Streptophyta > Pinopsida > Pinales > Pinaceae > Picea > Picea glauca. The sequence goes on along the minus strand of JZKD02S0486954.1, from coordinate 7,772 downwards.
CAATAGTTGCAGTCATACTACAAGCTAACATAGGAAGACTTAGAAGAGATTACTAAGGAATGCTCGATGGACCTCCTCATCGTAGCAGACCCCAAGGAGCTATCTGATATTGAAAATTCATAAGCAGTGCATGATACACCTAGACCGAGCAAGACCATGAAAAATGAAGAAGCTCAAGATGTAAGCAGTACCTCGGTGAAGACTGATTCTATATCACCTGAGCAAGGAGGTGATGGAGCAAAGATAGATGGCACAAGGGTTGAACAAAATAAAGGCGAGGTTACACTCCCTAGAGATGAGGAGGACCCCTTGAAGAAAAGGAAGGTTTCCCCCCGAAACCTTCTTCTAGGAAGAAATCAAAAGCAACCAGGACCAAATTTGAGACCACCCTCACCTCAGACGACTTTGAATTCATTGTCACAGCACTGAATGATCCTTCACTGGAGATAAAAAAGAAGCAATAAGATAAGCAGGAGGAGGTGTTCAATCGGATCAAGGTTGAACTTCAAGGAGTGCAGCAGACATTACAGTCCAGCTGCACAGTTTCTACTACACCTCTACCATCGAAAACACCAGAACTGGGAGATGAGCCAACTCAACTACACTGCATCATTGATACAGTCAAAGCTCGCCTTCAACGAGCTCAGGAAGAGAGAGTGAAATCCACTTAGGCTTTAGCACAAGTACAAGAAGACTTTGAGGAGAAACATAGTGCTACAGAATGGGAAAAGCTTGCTCTGCAAGCGAAGTGGGATAAAGAAAAAGCATAGTTATAGCAAAGCAAGGAATAGTTGAGGCCCGAGCAACTTGAAGTAAATGAAATGGTTCACAGAGAACTTCGCTCTGTGACAGTTGTCGAAGTAAAGGCTAAAGAACAAGTTCCATAGTAGGTGGTACAACTTGAAGTGGTAATCCAACAGCTCCAACAACGCATAACAGACTTGGAACTCTGCACTGTGCCCGAGACCACTCAATATGTAAGACACCTAAGGGAAGAAACTTCCCACAGTGCAGTTGACATATTAAAATCTCTTGCCTTGGAGTGCAAGTAGCTGAGTAACCACAGTGCCCAAAAATATGAAAACCTCACTGAGAACCCAGAGTTATAGGTGTTGGAGTCATGGCTCTAGGAAGCAAAGCAGCATACAGACACACTACAGGCATAGCTGAAGGCCATGTCAGTCGTAGAAAGAATGAAGAGGTCTCATGAGCAACGCACAGCCTAGCAACAGATCCATACAATCCAGAGAAAAGTTATGGAAATTAATCAATGGCTCCAACCTGTGCAAGATAAGGCATGTCAATTGTTTACATAAGTTGAAATCCGAGGAGAAGAGCTAGAATGGGTCGTTAACATGGAAGAACAACACCTAGAAGGGCCTGTAAATGATGCAGTGATCCAAGAGTTCACCAAGAAAGAGGTTGTTGCAAAGAAGCAGGTTAAAGAAGCTTGAGCTAAGACCAAGGCCTTTGAAGCAGAACTAATCAGACCAGAGTGACTCGGGACAAGTCAGAGGTGAGTGTTGGGGGCATGTTGGCCCTTGACCAAGTTTTGGGAGATTCTTGGTCATAGTGACCTATTTTGGGACTTTGACAACCTGTCGAAGGAGGATCACAAGATGAAGTAGAGATCAAGGGATCTCGGCCCACTTTTGGGTCCTTTTTGGGTTTTTGGGAATATGTAATGGGATTGGGATGTCAACCCATGGGTTTACCCATGCTTAGGCCTAGATTGTAAAGTAGAAATAGATGTCTAGACAATGTAAGAAATAACCAATCGGTAGATTGATGAGCTAAGTGCTAGATCTATGTGATTGAAGTATCTATGTGAGACTTGCAAAGCTAAGTGCAAGTCGATGTATGAAGTTGAGGAAATCTTAGTGTTGTAACGCAAGGAATAAGGATCTAGTGAGCTGTGTAGATATTCTATCTTGTGCAGAGTAAGGGTTTTGATGGCTTGTGCTTGTAACCGATTGACTGGAGACAATAAATAAGAAGAGTTAGTGGATTTAGCCCAAGGTGGGGGTAAACCATGTAAACACTGTGTTTTCTTGATCTGTTCTTGTCTTAATGTGTTTATGTCTTCTTTTGCTAAGTGCTTTAAGATGATTATATATATCTTCTTATGATTAGTGCTAATGATATATGAGAATATTAAATCTAGTCCATATGAATGTGATGAGTGCTTGGTCTACTAGATCTAACATATCTATTGATGTTAAGTGCTTAAGATCATTATATCAGTGTGAATCCTGTGAAGCCCTGTTTTATTAGAGAAGTGGATGTTTCTTGCATATTAAGGAACTGATGGTGCTAAGTTCTTTATTAAGTAGTAAAATCACATATCTGTGTCCCAGCCAAGGTTGAAAACACCTGAGTCTTACAACCACCCCTGCCTCTACCTCAGGTGAGATTTCATCTGCTTCACAGGTGTTGCCGAAAGGGTCGGTAGTTAGGGATTTTTTGGCGTGATATTGTAGAATTGAACCCTGGGTCTGCCCCTATGCCAACACATCCATTTATTAGTCCAAAAATTCTTTCTATGCATAGGAATAACATTTCTTTCTTTATTTCTATGAAATTTATTCAGACCAACTATTTCTTCCAATTGTTCCCTATCTTTCACACTAGGACGAAATCTATTAAACATACTTAAATTCATGCTTTCAAAAAAAAAATGTACACTTATATTACTCTATCAAAGAAAAAATATTTACCTCTTTCAAGACCTTACCTCAGATAGGTTTTCTTTCTTAGCATAGAGATTCGCAAGTCAAGTAGAATACTACGCACAATAGTAGTAGATATACGCACAGAGCTTCTCTTTTCTTTACTTAAGTTCCCAACAATCACAATTTTAGTCCCAGAACAGAATCATTTATTGGCACAGGGGTAGACCCAGGGTTCAACGCTTCAGCAGTGCACCAACAAAACCCTAACTATCAGCCATTTTGACAACACCTGCGAAGCAGACGAAGTCTCACCTGAGGTAGAGGCATGGGGGGTTACATGACTCATTTGTCTATAACCAAGATGGGACATAGATATGTGATTACAATTAGTTCATAGAGTACTTACGAACTACATGCATTAGTTTATCAACTTTATTCACATCGCAGAACAAACCCTGAGGATAGATCAATGCAGTAACAATGAAAAAATACGCATCACACTTAGCATCATAATTTAGATATATCACATTCAACATGAATAAATCACTAAGCATCATAAGTTATATCTATCACATTCGACATGAATGAAGCACTAAGAATTCATAGATCTATCTATCATACATAACAATCAATGCACTAAGTAGATCCATAGCACAAAGAAAACCATCAACACAGGATATACGTGGTTTACCCCAGTGTGGGGATATGCCCACCAATTTATTCTTATTCTCTATTTGGCTCCAATCTCTTACAATCATATTCTCATGTGCACTAATCCAAAGAGCCAAGCTTCGCGTCAGACGGGTGATCTGCGCACTAAGCACCAGATCCACCCTCCCAAAATCAGGTCAAGGCACAGAGCCAACTCCTCTATCCATCACAGAGACAACTCCTCTATCAAGAACAGAGCCTTACATACACAATTTTTTGCACTAAGCAACCCAAAACCACATGCACTTATCCTTGCAAGATATCCACACCTTTCTACATTACATTCTTACTTATTTATACTTTTACATTTACAAAAATGCCTAATCATGGGTAAACCCATGGGCCGACATCCCATAACCTATTACAAAACTCTAATAACCCCATGTTGGGTCCATAAAGACCAAAAAAAAAGTGAGATCCAGGATCTCAGCTCCACCTGGGCGCTCCTTCCTCGATCACTGCATCGAAGTCCAAAAAGTGGTCAAACCTGACCAAGATTTCCTCAGAACTTGGTCGAGGGCCAACAAGTAATGATTGGGAAACCAATGTTGGAAAATACTTTTATGAACCTTATATAGTATCTTTCTAAGCCCATAAATGACCTAATATCAGATACATCCTTTGGGGTAGGTCATTCCATGATAGATCTGATCATGTCAGGGTCTACTACCACTCCTTCTTCATAAATAACATGGCCTAAGTAATGGACTTGCTTCTGGAAAAAGTCACACTTGATAAACTTAGCATAGATTTGATGCTCTCTTATTACTTGAAACACTAATTTAAGATTTTCTTCATCCTCCTCTCTGTTCTTGGAGTATATTATGATATCATCAATGAAAACCAATACAAATCTGTCTAGGAATTTGTTGAGTACATTATTCATCAAGCACATAAAAGTGGTGGGGGAATTGGTTAATCCAAATGGCACCACCACAAATTCATAGTGACCATATCTTGTTATGAAGGTTTTTTTGTAGATGTCTTCATCCTTGATTCGGACTTGATGGTATCCATACCTTAATTCAACCTTTTAGAAAATGGAAGCACCCCTTAATTGGTTAAACAAGTCATCAATTCTTGGTAAGGGATATGTGTTCTTTATGGTTGTCTTATTGAGTTGTCTATATTCTATGCACAATAAAAGTGTGTCATATTTATTTTTCACAAACAAGACAGGTTCACCCCATGGGGACATGCTGGGTTGGATGTAGACTTTGTCCATCATCTCCTTTATTTGTATATTGAGCTCAACTAGCTCTAGTGTACTCATCATATAGAGCATTCTAGACAATGGCATTGCTCCTGGTGCAAGTTCTATGGAGAAGTCAATGTCTCTTCTCGGAGGTAGACCCAGTACCTCTTCTGGAAATACATCTTTATAATATCTTAATATGGGATGGTCCTATAGGTTTGGTTTGTCATCCTCGACAAATTCCAACAATTGTATTGCATACAGAGGACATCCCTTTCTGCAATACTTTTTCATTTGAAGGTTTGATATTCGTCTCACTCAGGCAAGCCTATGAATCCCTTGGAGGGTTATTTTTCTCCCTTCTTCATTTTCACATTCCAAAGTTTTATGGTAACAATCCAACTTGGTTTTATACGTAGCTAACTAGTCCATATCGACCAACAGGTCATAATATCCTATGGGAAGTTTTTTAAGGGTCACTTGGATGGGCAATTTATCCATAATGAATTGGCAATATCGTATAACCTCTGCTACTTTTCTTTTGGTTATAGTGGCTAGTTGTACCAACCATGTCTTAACATGTCTAACTGGTTGCATTTTACACTTATCAACAGTCTGAGGGACCACATAACTCAAATTAGAACTAGGGTCAATTAAAATAGAAACTAGTCAGTTGGTGATCATACCTTCCATCTCTACTACTGAGGCTTGGTGGTCGGCTTGGTTATTATCCAAGGTTGCATAAATATGTGGCATTATCCTAGACACATCATTGACTGTGGTATATTCTTGGATATTATAGACTCTATTGAAGCTAGGTTTGAAAATTTTCACCTTTAAAGCTATTTTTTCTTTTTCTCTTTCGGGATTCAGTTTTTCATAAGGTATAATTCTCACTATCAGTCCAAAAGACCGATACCAAAGTCCCAAAAAGTTTTTTTTTCTTCATTATAACTAAATACAAGAAGCTCAAATGTTTTTAAAGTCTATATGCATGTTCAGTTAAGTACTTTAAATCGCAATAATTTAAAACCCTAAAGAAGTTAATTAACCATCTTTTCAACCTTTTGGGATTCGGGGTTTACTCAGAATAATATCTCTTCAATACATTTTGAATCATGAAATCTCGATTCCTAATTTCCCGAAAGAAGTGAAAGTCAGTCTTAATCCTAATTAATTAATTTAAATCTAATCTCATCACGATTTTGGGATTCGGGATTTAGTGGTGACATACCTCATGTAGTTGTGATCCCCGAAACCCCGAAATGAGAAGTTCGGACTCAATATGAAAGTTAAGGCTTAAATATAATCTCATAGTTATTTCGAGATTCGTAGTTTAGTGGTGACATACCTCATGTAGCCGTGATCCCTAAAACCCCAAAATGAGAAGTCCTGACTCAATACAAAAGTTAAGGCTTAAATCTAATCTCATCGTGATTTCGAGATTCGGGGTCTAGTGGTGACATACCTCATGTAGCCACGATCCCTGAAACCCCAAAATGCGAAGTCCCCACTTGATACCGAATTTTAAAGAGAACTAACTTCATTTTAAAAATACATTAAATGGTAATTAAACTTCTTAAGTACTTTCTTTTCGGTCTCCGTCAAAAGAAGTTTTTTGAATGTTGATTTCAGAATTGCCGAAATATGGCCACATTAATAACGGATAGATTGTGATTTCTATGACACAAATGCATATCTCGGAGATATTCTCCACATTTAAGGTATTAAATTCTTGATAGATGCGTTAGTACTTTCACCATAAAATGAGTTAAAAGAAAACTAGAGGTCTATGTTTTGAAAATTATTCTCGCTTTTTCTATCAGAAATAGGATAATATAGCTGAGCTTTCACACCTCTCTTCTGTGACAGGTTTTCTTTCCAATACAGAGTCATGGCACCTAAGAAGGGACCCAAGAAGAGTGAAGATACAACTGAGACTTCCAGCCTAGAGGGAGATTTCATATTAGACACCACACCACATGCTATCGACTCAATTAAATCATGGAGATAGATTTATGAAAATCTGGACTGCAAGATGAAAAATTCACCTAGCAATTCTGAGAATCACCTCCGGGACATAGCAGAATCAGAGCTTCACAAAATTGCAACACAACCACGGCTCATGTCATACAACAACATGGTCAGTTGGGATTTGGACAAAGTTGATATTCTGATGAGAAGCATTTTAAATGATCAAGGAGCCATTATCGGCTCATTCAGACCTGAACATATCCAGGTTATGTACAAACTCTCACCCAATCCTAATTTCATTTACAATGTCAAATTTATAGCTGAATTCTAGAGAAAGGAATGCAATGAGGCAGACCAAACCTACCCTGATTTAATCAAAGGTTAGTGGAGATGTCCATCAAAATTTAGGGTCGATACCCACAGAATTTATGCCACAGCCTCCTTGAATGAGTACATGGTTTATGTATCCATGATGTTGTGCAGACTTTTTGGAAAAAAGAATCCCTGTCATTTCCCAACAAAATGGGTGCCCTTTCTAGAAGAAGCATCAGAAGGGTATAGTTTCAACTAGGACAAGATTTTATCTGATAATTTAGCCAAAGAGATTTTGGATTACAGAGATGCAAGAGCTCGAGGTCAACCAGTGGCCTTATACATGTCAGCGTACCTCATGGATGCAATTTGTTTTATGACTCCATTTCCCCTAATGAATTGGAATTGGAACATAACTTTCCATGAACCCATTCACGAATATCACTCTGAACTGTGGGAAGAAAATGCAAAAAAATTGTTTTATGAAATGTTCCATTTCGTAGTGATACCCATGCATAAAATGTTTTTTGGATGTGACCCTCCTCGCATCTCTGAAGCAGTTTCAAATAACCTCAAGCAAATAGCAGACTAGTTCATTGAAGAAAGCTTCTCCTACATCAGGGTTTATGGGTGCTCAATTCCCCCTCGCGTGCTTCCAAAATTTCTTCCGGATAGCCTAGTGTGTAGGGAAGTGGCACACCAAATAATAAAAGGCAGTATTGGAATAGAGCTAAAGGTAGCTCAAAAGAAGTCTTGGCCCATCTTCCCTGTGCACATCGAGAAATTTTCATTATTAAATTTGGGACATTCTTGGGTGGAAGCAGAAGCACTCAAAGAAATTAAATTGGTAAATATTGAGTACAAAAGGCATGACCCTTATCAATTAGTGAATAAAAACTTGATACACT
>JZKD02S0486943.1:0-17098 GCA_000966675.3 Picea glauca | reverse complement strand
ATTCCCAATCTCACATACCTTGGTATCTTCACATTATTGTATCGAGTATCCCATAGTCTTGTAAACTACATCAGTATGATAAACAACATGTTTCATCATTATCATTGCTTCCCTATACAAAGTATATACTTTCGTCCTTGAATTTGTTTTTGAGAGGTGAATAATATCCTTATTTTCACTACTACAATTAGGGTATGTAGTGTCATGGATTTGTGATGTATGGTGCGTGTTGAGATTTTTCACATGATTGTGTGTTGCATTTGCCTCATGTGTCCATTGGACATATGATGCTCAAAACATTATAAAATTTTATTATTTTTACTTGTCTTGTGTTTGCATTCTTTCTAAATTGATGTGTATCATAATTGTGTAGTTATAATTTATCTTGCATTTAGTATCATGTTTGCATTGTGGTGTATTTTCCATAGATATACAGTGTTGTATTAACGTAGTTATAGCTTAATAATATTGTGCTTAATAATATTGTGCTTAATAATATTTTATGAAATCACTGTCATGTTTGCATAATAATTTTATTCCATTTTTCTAATTAGTTTCAATTGATCGTTAAAAAGAGTGTGGTTTGTATAACCTAATGTGAGGATTCATAAGGTCTTTATGAATGGAATGATACAACATAAATGTGAAGAATCATAAGGTATCTATGAAGTGGTGGGGAGAGAAGAGAAAATAAATAAACTAGAGAGGAGAAAAATTGGAGGGAAATGCAAAGGGAAGATTCAAACTCTAAAGTTCTAACACATCCATTCGTCCTTTCTCTCACTCATGGGAATACCCATATCTTTGTCCTTACTCTCACTCATGGGAATACCCATCCCATGCCATGGCTCTTCTTCACTCCGCCTTCTGCAGTATCTACAAGGGTGTACTTTGAGTGTTTGAGCTGGATTGATTCATATCGGCCATATTTGATCTATCTAGTTTGGTAGTACCATAAATAATAATACCATATCTAGTACAATTTGATATAGTCAAAGTGCCTCACACTCAATGCACCAAGTATATCACAATATGGGATAATACATGCATTTCTATGAAAATGTCAGCTTAATCCTATTTTCGGTCATTCTCAAGTGTTGAAAAAATTTGAAAATTTTGAAAGGAATCTTTCTAAATGCTTTTTTTCTTATAAGTGACCATTTCAAAATTTCTTATAGTGGTGATAATTGCATAAATGCATTCAAATCATGGGGCGAACCAAATTAAATAAATAAATATTTGTATTTTTTCTTATCATGTTATTGAGTTACAATGGCATGCATGTATATACATGTAGGGATGATAAGTCATGTCCTCAGCAAAGGGCATGCCTTATCATTATTAAATACAGTTAGCATTATTACATATTAATTACTACAATGTGTAATGATTGTCCTATGAATATTATTACATGATATTTATTAATATAATATACCTTAGGTATATTTAGGTTAATTATACCTAAACGGCCAGTGAGCCTATCTTTGTACTATGTAATCACACTTGACTATTAATAAAAATACATCATTTCTGCAAACCAACAAGACAAAAAGAGTATGGGGGGATAAAATCCACTAGAAAGGGAAAGGGGGGCTAAGAGTCTAGGAAAGGGGCTAACCAAAGGGGCTTAAGCCCAAAGGGAATATTATATTAATATTCCTTAAAGTCTAAAGTTATGGATATACATATGTCCTAAGTTTCTAAAATAGGGGGACAAGTCGGTCCAAGGTAGTTCCCAACATGACAAGTGTCAAGTTGGGAACATGCTTATATATTTGGGGAATTCAGTTCATTTTCCCATCATTCACTCATTTTTCATTCACTCATTCTCTACTACCATATGTACCACTTTGCATCGATCGGCCATACCTGCACTTGGGAATCCTGGGAGTTATTTCTAGCCAGTAAACCTGGGTAAATTGAGCTGAAGAGGTGGGTTTTCAAGCCTGTGAGCATTCTCTCCAGGTGAGAGAATTGTTGGTAATTGTTTTCCCAAGGTGCCAAGTTGCAGCTACAGGGATCAAAGACTTCTTATCTGACCTGTTATTGAATCCTTAGAAGGGAAGTGGGGCAGCTGAAGGACTGTTGAGCAGAGAAGGGGCACACTTTCTGGGGTGGGACAGACATGTGGGTAATGTGATATTGTAGGATGTTTGCTAGAGTTGGCACCTTAGTCTAAGATTTTTTGTTGTTGATAACCTTATCTTGACTTAGGATTCATTTTCCTTGGTGGAGTTTAATCCCCAGCTCAGGGGTGACCTGCTGCTGATATTTATGAGCAGTTGAGTCTATGGCTGGGAGGAAAGTCTGAGGTCTGCAAGCAGTTGGTGAATTTTTACAAAAGATAAGTGTCTTATGTGTATTTTATTTAATTACTGTGTGAATAAATGTGTATTATGTTATGGGTTTTTCTTGTATTAATTATGCATGTATATATTTGTTGTAGTTTGTATAATTCTATGCATAGAAAGAGCAACTTTACTTAAATTAATAGTATTAGAGTTGGAAATTTTCATGTGGCGTGGACCAACATGGGGTTGGGGATTCTACAAGATCTGTTTATTGGTACTTCAAATTTGTTATATTTGTCTGTTGGTACCTCATATATGTTAAATCTGCATGTTGGTCCTCAGATCTACACTAGATATGTGTGTTGGTACCTGAGATCTTCTAGACCTGCAACTTGTTTTTGGACTACCCAGATATCTATCCTCTGATTTCTAACTGTTGGGTTTTCTCCTCTTGCTACACTGCTTGCAATTTCCTCCTTTGGATTTGATATCTAGATGAAATTCCTTCTTCACCTATCCGAGATCCCCTTGAGTCACAGTCCTTTGTGACTCGAGAAATTGAGAAAAAATCCTTCTTTTCTCCTAAGTGGAAGACTCAAACACATGATCAAAAGTCCTTATTTTCTCCTATGTTCTCTTCTCCTTGATCCCCTTGAGTCACAATCCTTTGTGACTCAAGAACTTGAGAAAAAGTCCTTCTTTTCTCTTCAAGTGGATGTATTTCTCCTTCACCTAGACTTGCTTTTATAATCTTGAGTTATGACCAAATCAAACATAACCCTAATCTCCAAAGTGATTAATTATTTCAATATTAGAGCTCAACTCACTTGAGATCAATGGCCAAGATTCAATTAATTCACTAATGCTAATAACTTTATCATTTCATTAAATTAAACTCACAATAATTATAAAAAAATACTTTACATTAATAATTCCTTTACTTTAATTTTAAAAGCATGTTACTTTAATTAATAAGGTAGAAGGATTTGGACGACTTCCACATGGTTGGGCACTTTGACATGTGTGGAAATACTTTTCTGATGCTACAAACATTAACACTCCCTCTTAGCAAGGAAGGTACCTAGAAGAGACACCTCGAATTGATTGTCTCTATGATCCTGGAACATTGCCCCACACATCATCATGCACCATGGAATCCCACCAAACTTGTTGGTCTCCTACTTCCTGAACACTAGAAGACTCAGAATCAATGATGTTACTCATTAGCTCCATAAATTTTAGAAGCTTCCTCGAAGTCCTTCTCTCCCTGACTATGCTTCTAGGAGCCTCAACATGCTCCTCAACATCCCTCAATGTCTACATGAACCATCTGGGTCTCCTGACAGAACTGGAAGGGGCTAACTCCTCCTCTCCACCTGAAGGTTGACTCCCCACACTAGAAATATCTAAACATTGTTCTCCCTTTGAAGCCTCCTACTCCTTGTACTTTTCCACTGACCTTGGTCCACACACATCTAAATGTATAAGATCCAAGATCCCATTGGACCTACTCTCATTGCTTGGAAAATAAGCCTTGGAATTCTTTCCAAATGCACACCCCATGCACACACATTGTTGCTCAACATTGAAATATGGAAGACCAGTGACAATATCCCTCAGAATTGGCAATGCCCTGTAGTGCAAGTGTCCCATCCTCTTGTGCTATATTAACTCACACATATACTCATTGTCATGTATCAATGCCTTAACATGCTTTCTTTCCAACTGGTATAAATTTCCCTCTCTAACCCCAATGCTCACTGTTGTGTCATGGATAGCTCCCTTTGGACGTATGAGTACTTTCCCTTCCTTGAACTTGACAACAAAACCTCTATCCTCCATAACTGACATTGAGAGAAACTTCTTCTTCAATCCTGTTACATATAGCACATCCTGAGCTTCCAATGAACCTCTTCACTCAAGTTGGAACAAGATTGTTCCCTCTCCCTTCACCACATACTTGACATCATCACCAAGCTCCACATGAATCCTTGATTCCTTATCTCTCAGAATCCTGAATATATCACATGCTTTTATCATATTTTCTTCCCACTAAGCAAAGAAAAATACTGCCAACACCTATAGCCAAATGCCTCTAGCCCTGCTATACGATCTTGTACTTGCGGATCCTATGGATTCCACGACTCAGATCTATTGCATAGATATTCCCATATTTGTCCTATCATATCTACATGTTGTTTCCTTCTTGCTTCTCTTCTCCTTTAGACAAAGAAATAATTATTTCTCTTTATTTCACTATGAGTCACTGACTCCCAACACTCTCTTGTGTTGTTGTTGTGTAGAACCCTTGAGATAATCTCTAGATGAAAGTCCTTCTTCACCCTTGTTGAGATCCTCTTGAATTACAATCCTTCGGGTATCAAGCACTCAAGGTCTCTTGAACAAAAGTCCATTTTTCTCTCTTGTGTATCTAAAATTTTTCTCCCTCTTAGAGTGCAAGCTCTGATACTATGTTGAACTCATTCTTTGATACCATGTTGAAAAATATCACTATCCACAACACCTATATACTTTACTACCTTGTGTTTTTACTTGGTGAAAAATAAATCATAACACACAAAATAAAATAAATTGCCTGGAAATAAAAACAACAGAAGCAAAAACTGGAAACCAAACTTCACACATGCACACACAAATTATTCCCTTCAAATACACTTTTCATTAATAATGACTCTAATATTACAAGGGATCCCTTACTGGGAAAACGATCCACTGAGGAAAACACAAATTACAACAAACCTATCAAAATTCCCTCCTGAAGAAACCCTCTGCCCAAATATGCATGTTGGACACTCAGATATGCATTAGATATGCCTATTGTCCCTCATATCTGCAATATTTTCCTGTTGGTACCTTTGATATGCTAGATATACCTGCTGATACCTCATATCTACACTAGATATGTCCACCAGTACCTCATATATGTTATATATGTACGTTGGTACATCAGATTTGCTAGATCTATCTATTGGTACCTCAAATCTACTAGATATACCTGTTAGTACCTCAAATCTACACTAGATCTATCTTCTAGTATCTCAGATATACTAGATCTATCTGTTGGTACCTTAGATCTACTAGATCTTCCTACTCGTCCTTAGATTTGCACTAGATCTATCTGTTGGTACCTTAGATCTACTAGATCTTCCTACTCGTCCTTAGATATGCACTAGATCTATCTGTTGGCACCTCATATATGCTAGACCTACAACATGTTTCTGGATTGCCCAGAAATATGTCCTTTGATTTATGGCTGCTAGGTTTTCTCCTCTTCCTGCACTTCTTCCACTTTCCTCCTTTGGAATTTACCTCTAGATGAAAGTCCTCCTTCACCTATATGAGATCCCCTCGAGTCACAATGCTTCATGACTCAATCACTTAAGAAAAAGTCCTTCTTTTCTCCTAATTGGATGACTCAAGCACATAAGAAAAAGTCCTTATTTGCTCCTATGTGCTTTTGTCCTTGATCCCCCTGAGTCATAGTCCTTCATGACTCAAGAACTTGACAAAAAACCCTTCTTTACTCTTCAAGTGGATGTCTTTCTCCTTTACCTAGCCTTGCTTTTATAATCGTGAGTTATGATCGAATCAAACATAACCCTAATCTCCAAAGTGATTAATTGTTGAGATTAGATCTCAACTCACTTGAGATTAATGGCTAAGATTCATTTAATTCATTAATGTTAATAACCTTAGAATTTCATTAAATCAAACTCACTTTAATTATAAAAAACACTTTACTTTAATAATTCATTTAATTAAAGTAAATTACTAAGGTAGAAGGCTTTGGACAACTTCCACATGCCTAGACACTTAGAACTGTGTGGAAGTACATGTCTAATGCTACAAACATCATCATCTTCACCCCTATAGATCTCGGCGTGGGCATCGTCATAAGGAAATACATGGTATTAAAGATTGTCCTAAGTTAATAAAGAAGTGGGAAGCAAGAAATATGCAATAAATGGGAACAAAATGGGAACAAAATTGGTATATTTTGAACCATGAGAACTTAGGGAGCCATATTTGGAAAGAGTAATAATTATCAACAAGGTTTGTGTGTGAACTAGTGTAGCTTTTGAGGTAATCCTAGTGTGTAATATCAAGAAAACACCTTTTTCTATCCTTAACTTTGATGTTGTTAGATAGAAGAAGTACTTACATGATTCCATTGAGGTGATGAGGAAATATACTTATGTGCATGGACTTTAGTACCCACCCATTTAGAGGCATTTCTCGATACCTAAGTATGCACTTGACACATTAGGGGTTGTGCATGAATTTGAAGCATGTGAGATGAACGAGGTAATGGGAATATCATATTATTTTATTAAAATTTCAAGTAATTATTGATTGGATAAGAGGTTTCATGTGTTGAGTTGGCTTATATCTCTAGTTGAGGTGGCTTGAGGTAAGTACACCTTTGTCTAAAATGAATTTCCATTGTGTGCATAGAAAGAAGAAGAACCAAATATGTAAGTAGTTTAGACTAAATGCATTGCTATGAAGCTATGAGTGAATGATGGCATGTTATATCTTAGATATGATGTGCTCATCTTGTCTAAGAAGTATTGAGTGTGAATGGGTAAACCTATATTGGTGTATCCATTGATCTAGTTGTGCCTTTGTTGTGATACTTAGGAGACAACATATTGGACATGTTTTTAATTACTAAGGACAACAATTAACTCAAATATAAATTGATTGTTAACCATATAATTGCAATTGTACTATGGTCAGAAAAAACTATTCATCACATTAAATCTATCATTTTCTTAACACAAGAATTTTTTCCAGTGTATAATCATGAAAGGTATAATATCCTAACAAAACCCATAATATCAACAAACATACCGACATCTCATTAGACACCAATTTATAGTGAGAAACCCTAGTATATGTAGAAAAATCTAGTCAAATACATGATCTTCATTGGCATAATAGTCCATGACATGATGAAAACCTATGCATTCATTCAGATAAATACCTTTGTCCTCAACCACTAACCATCCACATCTAAGTTACCTCACATGAAGATTAATGATGTGTATCACATCTCTTTATATAGGACTCAAAATCCATACCAAACCCTTGTCCTAATACCATTATAGGACACCTTTGTCATAAATGTTATTAATTCACTCTAACTACTACCTTTGCCAAGTATACCATTGATAACACATCTTTTTAATTGATATCTATCACAATTAATTAATGAGTTATTGTATGAGGTACATCTCGATATTTACACCAATGTATACACAAATTTAATCAAGTGATGTTCACACCTAGGCCAAGAAAGGCCATATAACATTCATCCAAACTCGGAAC
Organism: Picea glauca; assembly: GCA_000966675.3. Taxonomy (NCBI): domain Eukaryota; kingdom Viridiplantae; phylum Streptophyta; class Pinopsida; order Pinales; family Pinaceae; genus Picea; species Picea glauca. The sequence continues at coordinate 9,455 of JZKD02S0486943.1, read as the reverse complement.
ACTTGTCACCCTCCTAGCTACACTTTCCTATCTAAGGACTCCAAAGTCATGAATATGAAACTTAAACTATAGGTATCCACATATATTTTTAACTCAAACTATATGTATCCACATATATTCCTACAATTAGTGCAAGTCTTCTACTTGAATGTATCTAGTTCAATATTCACTTTGTCATGTATTGTATCCTATCCTACCTAAGTCTACCATTTTTGTGCCTCAATCTACCTTAAACTTGACCATCTTTCTCTTTCTCTATATTCTCTATCAATTTCATGTAGATTCCAATTCCTTGAATTTTTAGTATTGAGCATCCCTTCCATTGTTCAATACTCCTTATTTGTCCCCTTTCGACAACATGCCCAATCTCCTTGCTCATCTGATAGATTTCACCTGCTATGTGCACTTGTCAAATTCCATCAAGTTTGTCCTATCATGGTTAAAGTGTTGTGTCCTTTATTCCAATTTATAATTCTCAGTTTCTCCTCTTGGTGACCTTTGCAATCTATATGTTTGATTTCTACATGTCATGTATTACTTGTTAGTCCATTGAGATACCAGGAATATTCTATTTAAAAAATATAAAATCCCTTTATGATGTAGCATACCTAATGTTTCTATATTATCCTATTACAATGTTACTCTTCAATAATATAAGTCTACATACCTACTTGTCAATGTTCTTAGGTATTTAGCTAGTTTTGTGAAGACACGTGCCTAGTTTGAATCCTATTGGTGAGGTGCACTAGTCTATACATAAATCGTAAAGGAATATGGACAAGGAGGAAGCTCTATACAATGGGGAGGACACATGAAACCTATCTATTTTAATATATGATGAGGAATGTGTGGCATATTGGAACATGGACAAGTCTTCTCCTATATTCTTGTCTCCTCAAAGGGCCTTGTACCTACCAATTGATAATAGAAGATGTGAAAATGGTTTCATATTTGAAACTAAGGTCCTAGAAGCATGTAATTCCAGGTCCCCCCCCCCCATGCAAGGAATCATATCTTAGGGGAAGTGCCTCCCTTTCTAGTGAACTCTCTAGTAGATGGAGAGGGTTGTCAAGCTATAGAGACGTGTAGTTATGTCAACCCGATGAATGTATGACAAGATCCATGTGAAGGAGACCCTGGACCACTGNATAAGTGCTTAGTGCTCCTCACCACATAGTAGATGGATCTCCATGAAAGGCAAAAGTCATAAACAACTTGGGTGTATGTATAGAATGAACTTTATGATGAACACAAACCTATAAAATGTGTTATCAAATCAACTAATATTATGTATATTAATTTGTATAACAATATTATTATACCAAAATTGGGTGAAGATGAATTTATATTTCAAAACTTAAAATTTATATTAGAAAACGATTCCATTATTTCATGTATCGAGCTAACTTTACGTTTTTATGGCCATGAAAAAAAAACATGGAGAAAGAACCTAACCTCTATCTAACTTTTTTTCGTCTAACCATTTTTAAATTATTTATAACCTCAGCCGCGTATATTTCTTTAATTTTTCTATTTTACAGTCAAATTTACGCAACCATTAAAGAGATGGCTCCTTTTTCAAAATAAATAAATTAATTTAATTCTATATAATACGTGCTCAAGCGAAAATTAGGTTAGCAAATCGAAGCGTTGAAGTCCACCGACTAAATTTATGGTCGGTGGCTTCACCCAACTGAAACTTGCCACGAGTTGTTTCAAGGAGCGTGTTCTCCTCCACTTCTTCGTGGGTAACCTACACGACACTTTAGCATTTAGTGAGTAAAATAATATTGAATTCACTTTGTAATGCGTGCAGGCAGGTTGTATGGGAGGTAGGGTTATACTACTAGTTGCTACTTCCCTCTCCGCCATCGTTTGGACTTTTCGCTTACCACACTCTTCATAGGCTAGGCTGGTTACACTTTGTTAATTCTGTTGTTAATCAATAGTGAGAAGAGTGACTGTTTGCTGGTATATATATGATGTTGTTAATCAATAGTGACAAGAGTGACTGTTTGTTGTTATGTGGAGAGTTTTATAATTGTTATTTAAGAAAAATTATATCATTTAAAATAACTTGTTAGTGGTTTATAAAGAGGTAGACTTTCACTTGCCAAATATTTTTGAATCCCCTTATCTCTTATGTCTATTTTTAAGGCTATCTCAAAACGAATCATGTGTTTTCGAGTAGTATTTAATCATAGTCTCATACATGAATCTAGATACTATTCTTGATTGTAATTTAACTTCTTATTCAAGAAGTTTCTTCCTTACAACAAAGTAGTTGATTAATATGTTTTTCTTTAATATTTTTTTTCAAATTTTATAAGGACATACTATTTTTTTATAATTTGAAAATATTAGAAAAAGTTTAATTTATTATTCTTCAAATGGGAATTTGCCCTTTTATGGAGGATAAGCTTAAAAATAAGTTTTTGCTACTAGGTTAATGTCATTACAATGATCTAATTGAAAGATAAATTAATAATATCAATAGCCATATGTGGCACTCCAAATTATCACTAAACCACAACCCAACAAATAATCATAGAATCGGTATATCATATTCAAATAAAAATATTTCAGCGAAACATTGTAAATAATTGTATTATTTCATTACGAGTGATAGTTAACCCCCACCCATAAAATAAACATTCAAGTACTATTGAATCAAGACATGGGTTTAATATTGATCCATAAACGGGGGACGTATAGCCCTCTCACTTCACCAACATAGAACCTCTGTAGAAATGTATTTTTTCATTGCAATCTTTGCTCAAGATTGATTATATGGCATGTTCTTGGGTGTTACACAAGCAAACACTTGACAATGCCAATAAGAATCAAGACTCTCAGTTGGTTTCTTTGTTGTTTATCACTAGGAAGGCACACAAGGATTGGCTATGCTTCTCTACTTCAAGGCTTGTCTCTTTCATGTTTGCAATGCTCTATGTTCAGGTGTCCATTGAGTGACACCTCCAAACTCTGTATGTGCGAAAATTGTCTACTCACTATTCTCCAACAAACTTGAAAAGATGGTCTTGTTGTTAGCTTGGTAATGCATTCTAATAGTTAGAAAACAATTGCACCCTATCCAAGCAACAATTAAGCTCAATACTTTTCACACAATCCAATGCCTCCATGCATACGCCCAACCACTAATTTGAATAATCTCAAGGAGATAAAGAAAACATACTAGGGTTGTGTATGGTTTGTACGACCCTAGAGATAACTCAGAAGTATCTTACGACTTTCCAGGAATAGAATTGGAAACATATAGTCTTAAGTAATCTCACAAGCATTATATGAAGTCTAGGTTATGATGCCAACAATCTCAAGGATTGAATTTTGTTGGTCCTTAGGAATTAAATTTAGAAACTCTAGATAATTGTAACAACGATCTCATGACAACCTTTGATCTCAAATCTTGGAGTAAGATGAATAGTGGGTAATATAGAGTTGTTGGCATTCATCAAATATTAGTGGAGAATGAAATCCTAAGTGAAATAATAGAATTATAGTTGGAAATTCATCCTTAGAACCATTAATCCAACTATGTGCAACATATTAAACATAGATTAAAGCATCGATAAATCGTAGACAAAATTTAACGGAGCACAAAGAAATTCACCACACAAGACACAGTATTTACCTTGGAAACCCAAATGGGAAAAGTAGCTTCAAATGGTCGCTCAATGTTCGTTTTGATAATCTCTAGTTACTATGCAACTCATGGCTATGTGGCTATTCATAATTTACAATGGTCCTCTTATACATCCTCACCTCCTCGCTAGCCAAAAGCCTTTTGTGAGTCTAATTACAATGAGATATATGTAGAGACGGGGGTAATGGGAAGGCCTAAAGACCCGACCTTCCATTTCCCATTCTCAACTCTCTTCTCTCCTAGTTTCATTATTTCTTTATCATTTTATTTCTCTTTTATTTTCCTTAATTATTTTTAAAACTTGCAGTGTCCTTTTCTTTTATTTAACCTTCATTAATTGTCAAATTTCACTTAAGTTATGAGTCTTACAACCATTTGTCTTTTTCGTATCCATTTCGGATCACACCTCCCCATTGAGATGATTTTTGGTCTCCAAAAGATTCTAGGAAACAAATCTCTAGATCAATACGACTTCAATCTACTTCTCTAGAACATGGATTTAAATTTTGGCTCTTGGCTACAACTCTAACTTCAGCCCTAGCTCTGGATACTAACCCTAGTCATTGGCTCCACTTGTTTTTACAGTGCAAAAGTCTGCTCATTGATTCTCTGCTTTGAGAAATCTTCATATTTGAACTCTTCAATCAAAATTCACTCCCACCTTTAGGATGCAAGTCCATTTTATTCTCAGACTTGGAGACATTGCATCTTGGCAGCTAATGGAAGCCAAGCTAAATTATAGTCTTCTCTTGTTTAGTGGGATCCCAACAAGCATATGCCATCATGTATAAAATCTAGAAGAGGAAGTGTGGTATGCCCTTTTATGCTAGGATCAATTACTTCCCAACATAAAAACAATTTTCTATAGCAATGTCAATTGAATGACAATATTCGTGTGCAATCATAACACCTTCTTCTTCTCACAATAGTTGACAAATCATGTAGTATGTGGCTATAGGTGACATCAATGACTATGGTCTTTGAGGATGAGAGAATGCATCAAGTTTTGGGTAGTGTAAGGAATGGCTAGTAAACAACTTGATGAAACATGGGTTATTCGACATTCTATTTGCTTTGTCAGTTGCCATAGATTTCCAAGTAACCCCCAAGGTCATTGACCTCTTTGCACCAATCTCTAGCACATCTCCAAAAATGGATTTTTCTATTGCAATATCAAAAGAAACAATTGGATTGTGGCTACCCTTGATGTTGGCATCAACTTGTTGTCCATATCATTGATGACAATGATCCCTTGTGATGCTATAACTCCTTTGATAACTTTGGTTCCTTCGGTTGGAAATATGGTTAGCTCCTCATTTCCTTTGGAAATGTGGTTAGCACAAGGTCGTGAGGATATACAAACAATGAGATCAGACTCGAAAGGAAACTCAAGATCACTTGGACCAAGAGGGGGAAGCAAGGGATCCCATTCCCCCATTGGATAAACCAATGGATCAATTGTTGAGACCAAGTCTTGAGAAGGAAGGCATGAGTGAACAAGTTCCTGCTCAGGAGAAATTTAATACCGAGGATAAGATGCCACATAATTTATTCGTGGCGAGGTAGAGTCTACATGAAAACTAGGAACACATAAAGGGGTAGCCTAAACTAACGTTGAATTAGGATGGTGATTATCATATGCCAACTAGTTGATAGTGACAATGCTTCCATTGAGGGAAATGCATCACCCAGAAGAGCGTAGACACCACATCGTTCATAGCATATACATAATCACTCCCAAGAAGCATATTGAAAACTAACGAGCCTTGCACCACTATAACATCGAAAAGGGCAGTCGTCCAACCTAACAAGATAGGTAACTGAGGAAGAATCCCCAAATATTCACTAGGACGCCTGTCAAAATCCAATAGCTCATGCGATGAAAACACAAACTTGGGAGAACCCAAATCTTTCCAAGTCGGGGAGGATAAAATACTTGTAGAGGCTCCTTCATCTACAATACATCGGTAAAAAAAAATTGAATTAACTTGAACCCTTATTTGAAAGGTTGCAGAAGAAGGAAGATGAGGCTCAACAAGGACATTCCAATCAAAGGAAACCATCCTAGGACTTGGAGGGGTTGATCTGAAAACATAGTCGGTAGACACATCACTCCCCATCAGAAGAGTGGGATCAACTAGATTTTGCATCGGTGTGACCACTTTCGTAGACTTGACACTCTCCAAGAGAAGAGTGGGATCAGTCGAAGATTGCAATGACGTGATCACTTTGGTAGACTCAACACTCTCCAAGACAAGAGTGGGATCAACCGAAGATTGCAAAGATGTGACCACTTTGGTAGACTCGACACTCTCCAAGAGACGAGTGAGAACAACCGAATATTGCATCGACGTGGCCACTTTGGTAGAATCGACACTCTCCAAGAGAAGAGTGGGATCGGTTGAAGATTTCATCGACACAACCACTTCCTCAACCAATGGCTGAATAGGCTGCGAGACAACATGGTCTGAAGGCACATCACCCCCCAAAAGAGGAGTGGGATCAGTCGAGGATTGCATCGACATGACCACTTCATCAAACAAAGGATGAATAGATTGCAAGGAAACCTAAGAAGCCTCAAAATCATAAGAGATTATAGATATGGACCATAATCTTTGTGCCTCTGGAAGGCCAGGGCACAGATGAGTAAGGTGATCTCCCTTGCAAAGATTACAAGGGAAATTAGGCTTACGTCCTATTCGTCTAGGTTTCTCAATAGAATCAATGCCCCCAACATGACTAGCAGTGGTTGGTTGCTTGTACTCATCATGACTCGCAAATGTTGTTGACAACTCTCCAACATGACTAACAGAGGTTGGTTGTTGAACTCTAATATGACTTGCAGGACTAGGTTCGTGCCCCCAACATGACTTGAAGTGGTTGGTTTCATATATCCAACATGATTTGTAGAGGTTGGCGATTGGTCGATAACATGACTCGTAAAGGCTACATACATATCGTGAGTATGACTAGCAGTGACTAGACTTTTCCCCCCAACATGACTTATAAAGGATGGGTGCTTGCCCCCAACATGACTTGCAGAGGTTGGGTGATGGTCTTCAACATGACTTGCAGAGGTTGACGACCTATCTCCAATATGACTCACATAGGTTGGTGATTTCTTCTTCTTATTCTCCCTCTTTCTATTTTGTTTAGACTTCCGGTTACTAGTAGCTATGCTTTCACCAGAGAAGGCAGAAGGAGGAGGAGAATACTTTGTTGATGAAGGAACGTCAACATGATGCCCATGACATAAGGTGCTTAACTGAGAAGTGTCAAGAGCATTCAGGACATTTGGAATGGTACCCAACCAAACCGATAGTCCCATATTCAACCAAAAAATGTACAAAGTGACCATCAAAGGGACATCAATGTTTCCAAAAATAGGAAAGGCACGAGAATCCCCTTGCAAAGGGGTTCCTTGGTTGGCATCGTCAATAAATTTGGCCATGAAGATATTATGCGTAGGTTCTTCCCTTGCAGGATCGTTCAAGTCCGTAAAAGTCTCACACATTGACTCAAGTAACTCAATGGTACAAAAATAAATGCCTATAAGGAGGTGGCTTCTCATTTCTAAGAGGAAGACCCAAAATTCCTCACGACCGATGGAGTGGGCGGTCTACCACCATAGATCAGAGACCCAAAGCAATGACTGACTAACTCAGTATGGAAAAATAAAGAGCACAAAGCACACCACTAAAAATTCCCTAAAGATAAATCAAGCAAAAGGTAGGAAGAACAATTACGCCAACCAACACTACAACAACTTACCAATGCAAGTGTAACTTGAACACGGAAACACCCTCCGGGTATACTCTGTGAAGCGTGGTCCGACGTTTATCCTAGGTACCGTTGTATGCCCCCACAATTACCTGTGTAAGTACCTATAAAAAGGAAACTAAGTTTCCAACTCGCAGTGAGTCACCAGGTGGGTACAATCGACAATTGGGCAGATTGTATGAGCAACATAACTAAGTCTGAAGCCTTTCAAGGGTACCGAAAGCAAATGGTCTGGAAGACAACTGAGGATCCCAAATGGATGCTAGGTCCACAAAGCTCCGTATTCAAATGCAGTCAGTGGAATCCCAAGAATGATCCTTAAAATACGATCCCCACTACGCTTGGTCCGTCTTTGGAGGGGTTATCTCCTCTGCCTTTCCTCACGCGACCTCGTGTTTAGCCCCTGTGTTAGAGGGGGGTCCCAGATAAATTTTATGACATTGGACTTTTACACTCCCTAACTCGAACTCTTAATTTTGTTAAGTGGTCTTGGAGAGTTTCCTCTCCACACCTAATCCAAGGCCCTAAAGCCTAGTCTAGTTAGTGTACCCTACAAATGAAAAGGTCTAATTGATTTTAACATTAAGTGTTAATTTTAGTGGCTTGATTACTTAGGGGTGCGGTAGTGAAACTCATGTTTTTTGAGACTCTTGCAAAAATGAAACTTATAAGAACACTCACAAATAAAACTTTACACTAATCCTTCAAATGAAAAGTGTTTCAAGGAAGAAAAATCATGAACAATCATTCAAACCTAAAGATGCAATATTTTCTCCTTTCCATGCAAAATGCACAATGCAACTTTCAAGTGAAACAAAAGAGCAAATGAAAGGATTTTCTTTCTTATTTTTCTTTTGGAATTATTTCAAGATGAGAAGAAAACACAACCCAATGTTAATTCATTTTTCTTTTCCAAATAACAATGGAAAGAAAGAAAGAGACCTAACTAGCATAAAAACTGGTTATTATTATTATTATTATTTTCTTTCAATCAAAGCAAAACTAACAAAATTCAAGCTAAAAATAAGCCAAAAATGCTTCAAAACACAGAAAGACAAAAAAATCTATACAAGAGGATTTATTTGCAATTTCATAAACAATCTAAGCCTTGAACCTAGCCAAACAACAGTCAACAGAGGCCTCTGGAACTTAGGAAGACCCGAGGAACCAAAGGTTTCCTAAAAAAAAGGGAAAGATTTTGAGAAAACCCCTCAAGATGATAGACACGCGTGTTATGCATAGTCAGACTGCGTATGTATGTGGGTTGTGTATATAGTAGAATGCGTATGCACGTGGTCTAGGTATTGAATAGAGCGCACACGTGACTAAAAGTTCTCAAAAAAGAGAAAGATTCAGATATAACACTCAACCCAGGAAAAATGGTAAGCACCTGTAAGGTGACTAGAGACCCAAAAAGACTCAGAATTCTTCAACAAATAGGAATTCAAGCAAAACAAAGATCTTCCAAAAATACCCTAGAGAGACTCCCTAGTGGACTCGCCAATTATACTATGCGGAAAACCCCCCCAATATGGGTCTAGCGATTACACAGATCCTTGACACCTTAAAAGAAAAAAAATCTTCTATTCTACCCAAACCAAACAAGACCTTACGATAATCAAGGGAAGAGAAAGAATATAGAAACGTGTACCTTAAGTCCTTACAACTATTGTTGATCCCTTTCGGTTGTTGTTCGTTCCAATATTGTAGGCCTCCTCCCAAAGCTGGCATGAAATCAATGTTGCGGAAAAAAATATAACAACATATGCTTAATTATCAATATTATCTAGAGGGTTAGTTATTCATGAAAACATTCATAAATGCAAACACATAGACATAACGATCCGGGACAAGAAGTTTTCTCTTTTATTAATAACAAAATTGGAAGTTACAACCTGAATTTTGTTGGCGCCACTCCACAAACTTCGTCTGGGTTCCTCTACTTTGTCTCCAAGTGCACTATTCCTGATATACTATCCTCACCACCAACATGCCAATATAAGGGAAAATG
>JZKD02S0486942.1:273649-285114 GCA_000966675.3 Picea glauca | reverse complement strand
TAAGTAAGTCAAGTGTCTTTATCAAAGAGTAACAAGACGGTCTAATTAATAGTTAGTCATGGAAACATCATAATAATTACAAAAGAAGAAAGTAAGTTGAGCCTAGAGATACCTTTCTATTCTTTCTCAATGGTATCATCCACTACACACTAAATAGCTTGATTATATCATATCTTTAGATAGTCCACGTCTACTTAAGTACCCCTTACATTAGGAAAATCACTAAGTAATACAAAGGAAATTCATCCTCTAACATAAATACCATCCCAATTGAAAAAGAAAAAGAAAGAAAAAGTTTTTTCAGAGTTGTTCCCCCATCTTCTTGCATAAGAAATCTTATACTAAAATCTTAAAGGATGGAGGGCTAGTCTCTGAGGGTTTAAGAGGCTAACCCGCTAGGATACTGAACAGGTCTGCTGGCAGCGGGTACCGGCCTGTGGTATGACTAGGTAAACCCGCCAGAGTACTGAATAGGCTTGCTGGCAGTGAGGCATTCTACCTAGCGAGGATGATAATCTGACAAAAATAAATAATAAATTTAAACTTGTCCTGATGTACGACATTACTTGCAGACAAAGATGACATGGAGTATATGTGGTTAAGCTAAGGTTAATGAATCTCATCAACTTGCCATTGGGAAATGAGTCTAATACTATCTTGAAACTCTCTTGCCTACCTCTTCTTATCTATATATAGGATCTATTATCCTATAGGTGGAGCCATCTTCTAACTGTCTCGTCAGACCAAGTTGTGAAATTTTATCTTTACACTTGACATACTATAAATCTTTGGCTATTTGGGGATACTGACTAGTTTCCTATACTTTTGATTGTGAGGTGTCACAATACTTAGGTGTGGGGGAGGGGTTCATGAGTTGACAAATGATCATTGCCTAGAGAAATAAGTCTTTGCAATAATTTTTGTATTATTTATATGATACATGTTATTACATTGATAGTCATGTTATTTTTGAAATGCTTAAACTCATGTGTGCTATAAATTACTGAACACATACTTAATAGACCACTCTTTATTGGTTTATCGTTCATTACAAGCTGCATATTGTAGGTTTGAAAATACATTTTATGCTTTCTTTAACTTGTTCATTATAGGTTTTTGACATTATATGTCATATGCAAGAAGATTGTGTGAGCAAGGAGCATCTTGCCTCTACTCATTAACTACTGTGATTGTCAAAAACACTTTAAATTTGAAGGCTATCCATTATAAGAGGTGAGAATGCACTTAACAAAGAAGTATCAGATGAAGTACCGTATGAGGTACCAAATGAGGTGTCGTATGAGATGTCGTTTGAAGTGCCAAACGAAGTGTGATACAGACCAGTAACTGTCCTAGATTCCAGGTAACCAGAACTCAATCATTCAATTGAATTGGTTTCAGTCATTGATTAAATATGCTTCATATGTTTATGATCAAATTTCCAAGTCAACAGACTTGGACATTGATCTAACCACGCACTACTACATTTCCCCAAATCTTGCCATTGAATTTGAATTTCCCACACATGGCATCTCGCATGCACATGTGGGAAACATAATCCACCATAAGAGCATCCAAAATTGGGCTGGGCACTCTATTATCTCACTTTCCCTTTCCATTTGCTTTGCACTACGTTAAGGAATCACACCCAACCTCTGCCAATTCATTCCCTATTCAAATTGCACTCAGACCATGCCAAATTCATGCCATATATTGTCATGTTCGCGCCCTTTCTTGGTTAAATTAGCCTCTGTCATAATGCCCAGGAGATACGAACCCTCCTCCTATGCAGACTTGTTTGCCATTCTCAAATTTGCACAGTACAGAGAGGTGTTTTTGCACGTTGGCTGGGGGGCATTTTTGTCCATCTTGCAGGCCCACGATAACGGCTTCTCCATGCAATTTGAAGTTGGTTTTGATGGTAAGACAACACATGTAGGGTCTCTTATCTTTGAATTCACAGAAGAATCCATTGCTACTGCAACAATGCTCCCAAGAATGGGAGACAGATGGTTCAAAAACCACCAATTTCCGCACTCAAGTTACAACATGGTGTTTAAGCACAAATTCAAGAGAATTTCAGGAGAAAAATAGTATGCTAAGGAGTGGATAAAGGCAGAATTGGTCAATCCCCTCATCGTCATCACAAGGTTAATTACATGTGAAGGTAGATACTCTACCTTCAAAGCTTGTCATTTTAGATTGTTGGATCATTTTTTGTTCAACAAACCCTTAAACTTTCCCTTCTATTCTATCAAAATATTGGAGAAGATGTCCTCTCAAGTGAGGAAAAATGTGACCAATCCCCACAATAGTCTCTTCCACCATGGCTTGATCAAACTCCTTGTTCTAGCCGAGTTAGAGAAATAGGGGGAAAATTGGGATGCCTTTATCTACCAATTTGCAAACCCTCACTTGACAGTTAAGACCGACAAAAAGCCACTTAGCCTAAAAACTATCTCTCCATCCAAGCCTCGCTCTCTAAGAACTCCAAACTCCCTTGCACAAACCCTCTCTTTGCCAGAACAATACCAAAATCTTGTTGATATCCCTACTTCTTCATCGGGTAAAAAGACCAAGAGAAAAGACCAAAATAATCCTATTGTTGACCCCCCAATGCCTTCACTCGGTCTTGATCCTAAACCTAAAAATCTCCAAGAAGTAATGCAGCAAGACTTTCCCATCATTCCTACAAACAAGAGGGGATCCAATCGATTTGGTAAAGGACCCTTTCAGAAGAGTACCTAGAACACAAGAATCAAGCCTTATGAAAAACCTCCACCTACTTCGGATCTGATCCAAGTAGCCTCTGACCTTGAGAGCCCTCATAAGAAACTTAGGGAAGTCTCTGCAGATGGATTAGAGCCACTAAGGAAAACAAAATCAGAACCTACCTCACCTTACCGATCTCCCATAACTCCTACTTCACCCATGCCCAATCTAGATCCTAAAGCTGATAGATTGTCCACATCCCTCAAAGGATCTAAGACTTCCTCAGAGATCAACAATTCTGTCCCAACCATAGAGTAGCTACAAAAGAAAATCATCAGCTTCTCCAATAGTTGGAAGAGAGGAAGACAATACATGTACACCTTCATCATGGAAATGCAGTCCTTCAGGCAAAGGTCAACTCCCTTCAGCAGTTGGTTCATTAAATGACTAAATCTAACTGCAGCCTCAGAGCACAATTAAAGCAACACAAGAGGCACAAGGCTAAGTCTACACAACAAGAAGGAGAGGCTTCCAGAGCTGATCCTCCTCAACAAGCCTAGTTCTGAGGGGTAACTTCTTTTTGTTTGCAGTGGGACCCGCAAAATCGTAAGTGTGGGGGTAATGTTGGGCCTGAGATATGATCACTTTCATGATGGTTATTATACATTTTTTCTACATGTACATATGCGTTTTTCATCTTTTAAAGGAGATTTTTGAAGAATTTCATGATAAAATGGTATGATCGCCATAAGGTACGTGTAATTCATGTTTAATGATTGAATCAAGTATAATTCATCATGTTTTATGCTTTCCAAAAGCTAATTCATGTTTTTTTGGTGTTATAGGGAAAAACACACTATGTTTCTAGTTTTGGCACTTGATCCGACACTTGATCCAGCACTCGTTCCAACACTCGATTCGACACTCGTTCCAACACTCTGTATTGCACAAAAATGGAAGATGAGTTGGCGGTTATGGCATTGGCGGCCAGTGTTGGGCGAATTGGGAACATGGGTTTTGTTTGTCCTTATCCCCTCCAGCTACTTAGCTCTAGACAACTTAGTTTCAGTTGTCCAAAGAAGGCTATTATTAGCTCACTCTGTTGTATCTGTTAGAGCACCATTTATTGTAATTTGCCAAATTTAGAAGTGGATCAATCCTCCGGTGGCCGACCACTTGGGTTGTAAGCTTATAAATACTGATAGGATGGTCAGTAGATTGTTAAGCAAGTAGAAGAACCATTGTATTGGAGACAAACTCGTTTTTCTCTGTTTTTGAGTTTTTACATTGCCAGAATTATGCCAGAACTGCGTTTTTGGATTTTTATGGTGAATTTGGCCTACTGAGTTCGTGGTGTGATTTTAGAGAGTGACCATGAATTTCTGGGGGACCCACCAACAGTCTGGTAACTGTCTTCATTTTTGTTTTTCATTTCCTAATTTAATTGCTCTCTTTTTATTTTCTGTACATGTATATTTTTATTTAGTTAATTAATTTGCTGCAGCTTAATTGTCTTTCTTTTCTTTTGCAGGTTAGATGATGATATGTGTTATCATGTATTGATTTTGTAGATTAGGAACAAACTTGCAAGTCTCTATACTAACCATGTGTGCAATTAGAAAGTCTCTCTCTCTCTCTCTCTCTCTCTCTCTCTCTCTCTCTACTAACCCTGTGTGCAAAGTAGATGTTAAATGATGCTTTCTTTTTTATAGTCAAGTTTAAAACAAATTTTTAATTAGAACAGAACATAGTTTTAATTTGGGTTTTCTTCTGACAAGGATTGATGGATGGGTAGATTTACTTCCAATTTTTATAGTTTGCTTATCTTAGTTTTACATAGATTTCATTTAATTAGTTGTTGGTTAATATAGATTTTTAATTTACTTTCATAGTTTAATTTCTATTTTTAATTATTTATGTATTGCAGTTTGAATGATTAGAGTAGACATAGCATAGTTTTCTTTTACACAATTTCCTTTCATAGATTAAAATGCAATTACATTTCTTAGTTAAATAATGATGATCTCGTTATGTTGTTGATGGTTTATACATGAATATGCAGGGTCTTTAACATTACTTTTATCATGGCTAAGTTTTCATTGGATTGTTTACTCCACACCTTTCATTTTTCCATTGAGATTAGTGTTGAGCTTATACCATTGTATTTTTCCTTTGTTGTCAAGTGTCATCGAGATATCATCTGTCACCACCAAAGGCATTCACACAACCACCAACATTATATTTGAATTGTCATAAGTTAAAAGAATAGTTTTCCTTCTTTCATAGATATAGTTTCTTGCTTTCATTGCTTAGGAAATAGTCTTATTTGCTGTTGTAGGATAGATAGACTTTGCTTTGATAGATTAGATAGAAGTTTGCTCAAGAATTAGTTGTTAGTATTTCTTGTTGTCAATAGACTAGATTTCCTTTCATGCATTGCATTGAGCATTTAAATTTCCTTTCATGCATTGCATTGAGCATTTAAATTTCCTTTCATGCATTGCATTGAGCATTTAAATTTCCTTTCATGCAAGATAAATAGTTTTGCATTAGGCATTTAGTCCACTTGCCTCTTAGGCTATATAGTTGTTCAATGAGAAGTTTTGCTTTCATTAGTTAGTTTCCTTTGCTTGTCTTTTGATTTCGTAAGTTAGTTAGTTGCCTTTGCTTACTTGTCTATTTTCTTTAATAGGTTAGATAGGTGCTTTTGCTTACTTGTTTATTTATTTTCTTTAATAGGGTAGTTTCTCATTGAATGTAGGTTGGCAAGTTAAAGAAGTTTGCTTTTGTCATTTTCTTATTATGCTTAGTAGTTTGATTTTGCTTATTGTTAAACTAGTTTGCTTTACACAGAGTTTTCATTTTCTTTCTTAGGAACTATCCATCGACTCTTGGCCCAAAAGTACTTAGGTTACCTAGTTTCAAGTTGCTTAGTAGGGTTTGCTCATCATATAGTTTTGCTTGAGTAGACTAGCCTTAGATAGTTGTGTTCCTTAGTTAGACTATACTCCTACCAACCTTCTACCTTTGGCATATATTTTTCTACAACTCTAAGTTTACTTACCCCGGGTTGACAATTTAATTAAGGGTTTTTAAGTGTCTTTTTAGTGCATATATAACACCTATCAAATAATTTCTTCTCACCACACTTATGTCCCTTACTATACTTGTTGTCACAATTAAAGCATAAACCTCTTTCTTTTCTTTCCTCCAATTGTTGAGGTGCCAACCTTGTAGGTTGAGGCATTTTAGAAGATGGAGCATGATTCTGTCTATAGATGTTAGGATTGGTCCTTCTAGTATCCATAGCCATATTTTTACTTTCAACATTTCTTGCCACCCTAAATGCATTCTCCAATGATTTGGGTTCCCAAGGGTGAACCTCATGTTGAATTTTATCCTTTAAAGTTCCTATGAATACATCAATCAAGTGATCATTTGGAATATCTATTACCTTTATATTCAAACTTTGGAAGTTCTCAATGTGCTCTGTAACTGGACCCTTCTGCTTGAGATTTATCAATTGGATAAATAAGGTATTGCTCCTTGTATCCTCATAGTGTGATATCATTTCTTTTGTGAAAATTGTCCAAGTGACGAGTGATTTGCGAGAAAAAAGCCATCGATACCATACAAATTGATTGGGTTCTAAATATAAAGAAGCAATTCATACCTTTTGTGTATGTGACACATTATGTAGATCAAAGAATTTCTCCATCTGAGGTATCCATGTGATAGGGTCCTTACCATCAAACTTCCTCATATCGATCTTAGGAATGTGGCTAGTCTTCAACCCAAAGTTTGAGTTTCTCCATTCTTGATTCACCTTCCTTGTGTCATCATCATGAATTTCATGGGATACATTTTCACTTTCAGGTTTCCTCTCTATTAGGAAAATTTTCAATCCTTCCATGATCTCTCCTTTTAAACCATCCATCTTAGTATATATTGCCTCCAACTTAGCTTCCATCTCTTGTAGTTAATCTTTTGTTACTTTCTTATTTTGTAAATCATTTATTTCACTACACATTGCTTCACCTTCATGAAGAGTCCAAGTAGGATTGTATGGAGGCTTATTTGGTGTAGAAGTTCCCTTTTTTGCTAGTATGTTGGCCAAGTATCACTTTAAACCTTGATTTTGAGGTGGTTCTGCTAGACAATATTCATTTTATTGTATCTCCAAAATTTCGGCCCTTCTGAGTATGAAATTTTCTTTTTTGTAGGTCTCTGATATTTCTTCTCTGCAATGCCACAAGTCTGATTAAAATTGGATGTGCCAAGTGGAATTTACAATAACTTCCCCACAACTTGATGATTTTTTTCCTTTCCAAGAGATCTCACTTGTATAGCATGCCCCGCACAAAATAATTGATATAAAATTCTGAAACTCATACCAGAACTACTACCAGATGTCTAATATCCAATGAAACCAGTCTCATTCATTTTTGATACTCTAGGAATAAGTTATGATTGTTTTACTTGGAACACCTACTTGAGACTAGTCAATAGGACTAGTCAGATACCCTATCTTCCAAAGGATGTATCTACAAATGTAAGATGAGCCAGAAATTGAAATTGTTACCATAGATAAATTACTAATTTATGTGAATATCCTTTGGATTTCAGGGTCTGAATAGTTACAGCTAAAATTTTATAGAAAAAATTCCGCAATGAATCAATTCAGGATGATTCCAAAACCCTATCTTAGAAAGGTTGTATCTACGAAAGTATTAGGCCTCAGGAGATGAAATTTTAACCTAACACACCTTGATCTATATATTAAATATCCTCCAAGCCGTTCCTTCTAAATCATTTTAGAAAACAAATTATAGAAAAAATTCCAATGTGTCTCGGATGTAGCAGCGAAATCCCAAGGCCTTGAGCTCTGATACCATAGGCTAGGAGTCAAATATCAATATAGCATAGAAAAACCTCATAATAAGTACTCAACGCCTTGAAAAAGAGATAAATTCAGATAATAATCCTCTTCAAGGGGGAAACCTCCTTATGCCCACATAAATGTTCAAATACAAGATGATTCCAAATGAAAATGTCTCCTTGGTATATATAGGAGACTCGGAGGTATAATTACAACTAATGGACTAAATCCGACATAAATAAAATAACATTACTAATGTAATATGCCCCAATTAAGGGGTAATGAGACACTATTTATGGCTTAACAGTGATGTTGTGCCTCTCAAAGTTTGTAATGTTCTTTTGGGTCAACCTTATTTATGGAAATGTCATGATGTATATGAGTCTAGGCCTTGTAGTGTTATTATTACTTTGAACAAGAAATTGTACAGGATACCTGAGGTAGTCCCACCTAGTGTTATTTCTTCGATCTTTGCCAAGCAATGCAGGAAGGTCATCTCTTAGACCGAGAAACTTGTCTTCTTCGTGACTCGCTCTCAGAGTGAGCGAAATATCACATCCACATCCAGGGCCTCTGCGACCGATCTCTCCACACAACAGAAGAAAATGGATAAGGTCATGGAAGAATACTCAGATATCTTCTCCTCACCTACCAAGGTAGCTATCCACTCCCAGGTCAAGCATCCCATCGATCTGACCCTCGGTGCACTGCTACTTAATGGGCCATTCTATCACCACTCTCTGTTAGAAAATTATGAGATCAAGAGGTAGATCCAAGAACTACTCCACATGGGGCACATCCATCCCAGATAATCGCCTTGTGGGAGCCCAATCGAGTTGGTGCAAATGAAATATGGGACATGGTGACTCTACATTGATTATCGGGCCCTAAATAAAATCATAGTTCAGAACTGGTACCTGATTCCCCGAATTGATGATCTCCTTGATCAACTCATGAGGGCCAAATAATTCAATAAGATTGATTTGAATTCTGGCTACCACCAGGTCCCAATAGAACATACAAATGTATGGAAGACTGAATTCAAGTCAAAATAAGGTTTTTTTGAATGGTTGGTCATGCCCTTTGGTTTAAAAAAATCTCCAACAACTTTCATGAGGATGATGGATGATATCCTGCGACTTTTCACCAACACTTTTGTAGTGGTGTATCTGGATGACATCCTCATCTACAACAAGACTTGGGTGGAACACTTGCAACATATTCAACAAGTTCTGCACACCCTGCAACAACACAAGCTATATGAAAACTTGGAAAAATGCTCCTTCGGCATGGACATGGTCCATTACCTACGCTACATTGTTGATAAACATGGTGTGCATGTGGATCCAACCAAGATCCAGGTCATCCGTGAATGACTAGCCCCAACCACACTCATTGATCTTCTTGGGCCTTGCCAATTTCTATTGTAAGCTCGTGTTGGGATTCTCTCATATCGCATGGGCCCTCAGCCAAGTAACCAGGGGTGGTGGTAAGGAAAGTTTTTTGTGGGGCCTATCCCAAGAACAAGATTTCAATGATTTGAAGAAGAACTTGTGATCATCCCCAGTACTTTCATTACCAAACCTGCAACATCCATTTTGAGATCAAGACATATGCTTCAGACTATTTTGTGGGCTTTGTTCTCACTCAACATGGCTACCCTGTGGAATATCATAGTGAGACACTATCATATGCTGTATGTAAGTACCCTACTTATGACAAAGAGATGTACTCCATTGTGCAAGCCTGCCGCAAGTAGAGACATTACATTCTTGGGAAGGAGACAATCATCCACACTGATCATAATGCAGTTCATGCAGACACAAGGAAAATTGTAGAATGACCGCCATCAAAAGTGGTCCACATACTTGTAGTTGTTCCACCTCAACATCAAGTATAAAACAAGAAGTACCAACCAAGTTGTTGATTGCCTGATTCGACCTCCAGTTGCGACACCTACCATGGTGCTAGACTCTTGCAGCCATAAGACCTCTTGATGGCCTCTCCTCTATCAGATAGACCCTGAATTTGCCACCACCTACCAAATGTTGGGTGTGAACTCAATTATCGGTAATTTCCATCTTTAGGGCAGGTTGTTGTGTTGTCTGGGCCATCTCTACATTCCATCAAGCAAGTGAGAGAAGATTATTTGGGAAGATCACTACAGTAGGGTGGCGGGACACTTTGGCATAAAAAATATAGTGAAAATGTTGCAAAAACATTTCTACTGGCCGAAACATCGACAGGATGTCGATAAGTATATTAGGTCCTGCATTGCCTGTGTTATTTCCAAACATACCACTCAGAAATAGGGCCTGTACACCCCTCTTCCTACTCCTGAGAGGACATGGGAATCCATCTCAATGGACTACATGTTGAACCTTCCATCCACCAAGAGGGGAAATGACTGTGTTTTGTGGTTGTTGATCGCTTTTCCAAGATGGCAATTCTGGCTGCCTGCAAGAAGAGCATCATAATAGAGGCCACTTCCAATATCTTCTTTGAATGAGTATGGGTACATTTTTGGATCCCACAAACCATTGTCTCATATCGGGACAGTCGGTTCCTCAACATATTTTGGTTGATCCTTTGGTCACTACTGGACACCAAGCTCACCAAATCCACTTCCTTCTACCCCCCCAAAAATGGCCAAATTGAGGCCGTCAATTGGATGATTATGCATATCCTGCACATGTAAAATTCCAAGAACCCCTAAACATGGGATGAGAGTCTTCCCTATGTCCAACATAGCTACAACTGAGCCCTTCATAGATCAACTAGCCACAACCCCTTTCAGGTGGGATTGGTCTTCCAACTATTGGGCCCCATGGATGTTGCACTACCCCTGGAGGACACCTCAACCGACTTGTCCCTTCCTCCACTTGAAGCTGACAAAGGCACCTAGTTCATTGAGCAGATCCAACACATCCTCCAAAAGGTTCAAGATATTTTACAGAAGTCCAATGCCAAGTACAAGTAATGCCATGATCAACACTGGGTGCACATAAGTTTTAGGTGGGAGACAAAGTTTGGTTGCACTTGCAAAAATAAATTCTTACATGTCCCAATTGGAAGCTTCACCCACTCCGTTATGGGTTGTGCACCATCACCAAGGTTGTGGGTGACAATGATTTTGAGCTGAACATTCCCCCTTTCCTTGGCCTGCACCCAATATTCAAGGTGGCTCTCCTTTGATCATATTTCCCACCATTATTGGACACCTTAGAGATAGCATAATAGTTGAAACCAATAGAGCTCAACCATGACTACATGCAATAGAAATCCAATGATCATATTGTGGACACACGAGTCAAGGGAATTCAACAACAATGGATCCATCTTTATCGAGTTTTCAAAGTAGGGAAGCTCCTGCACCAAGGCAAGTGGCTCACCCAGGGCCAAATTCAGTAGACAATTCCTCATTTGACGGGGGAAATAAATACAATGGAGACAATTTATTGCTAAAGGGGGAGGATTGATCTAGACGGATTTTGGTGGCCTCCCACCTATTCCAACTGGTTCACTTTAGCAATTTTCCAGTTTGGCAGTTTTTTCCTAGTTTTCAGTTCCTTGACTTCCGGGGTAGTTTTGAGGCCCTAAACACCATTTTTAGGGCTTGACACAATCATACTATAGACAAAGTCAAAGTTTGATGACAACATGTGCAGTCCTCGGATATACCTTTCCAACTAGCTATCGTACGCCTAAAATGGACATCATATGTGTTGATACTGAGAGGGGGGTGAATCAGTATCAAGTACAATTTAAAAACCTTTTCCAACTTATACTTAAACCATTCAATTATATCCAATGAGAAATTAACAATAGTATAAGAGTTACACCAATACACCACAATACACCATGCACAATATAT
>JZKD02S0486942.1:251086-270072 GCA_000966675.3 Picea glauca | reverse complement strand
TGTTGTATCTGCATGTGCATTTTCCTTCATGTCCAAATAACTTCATCAATCTTGTGGTCCAAAACCCATGACTAGGGTTGACATCAATGACAACAACCAATCTTCCAACAATATGCACATGTTATGACCCTGAGAAGTTGATGTACTAGCTTACCCCAACGAGGCCCACATGAATTTTGGCACTTCATATCCTAGGGTTAGGTTTTGGATGTATAGGGTTTTGGAATTCATGTTTATTGTAAAAATGCCTTCATAGCCTCATTGTAATGATCTGTTGGCGAATGAGTGCAACCGTCCCATCTCTTCTCAGAGATAAGCCACCACCATTCCAACAAGCTTGTTTTCTGCTGCATTTTACAATTTCATCTTATTTCCTTATTGAATAAGAACCAATTTTACTATATCTCTGTTATTTTGTGTTAAACATATTTTAATAATCTGTATTCATTTCGTTTTTCTCATAAAATATGGATTATATTGACTAGAAGTGGTCGATTCCTCATACCCCTCATTAAAATGGCATTGCAGAACACAAGAATTGGACGTTAGTAAAAATGGCTAGATGTCTTTTGCAGGACAAATATTTTCCTCCTCACTTCTGGGTTGAAATTGTTTAGTGTGAAAATATCTGCTCAATCACATCTTGACTTGAGATGTTCCTTGTGTCACTCCATTCAAATGATGGTGTGGAAGGAATCCCTCAGTCAACCACCTCCATGTGTTTGGATGTGTTTCTAGGGCTCATATTTCTGATAATTGCAAAAATATATTGGGTGCAAAGAGTCATGCTTGCATCACGATGGGATACTTTGAAGAGTCTAAATCCTATCGACTATTTGACCCTATCAAACGATGGATAATTACCAGAATAAATGTATGGTTTGATGAAAATTATTCAGGAATCAAGTTGTTGAATGCCTCTTCTGGATTGTTATAGAATGACCACTTTGATGTTGTGTCCAACTCTATTTCTCATGTTCCATTTTTCATTCCTTCGACTGGACAGTTGAACTTTGTTCTTGTTTTGATTGGGTTTTCAACCTTTGAGTCGACTAGTCAGTGGATTTCTATCTCAATTGGTTCACCATATCTTTCGATTGAAACTGTTATGACTTCTGATCGACCTTCAAGAGTGAACAAAATTTCACCCCTTTCTTGTCTACCTAGAATGGTTGACAAGACAATTGAAGTTGTTGGTCCTGATGTCAGTGATGTTTCTTTAAGCCAACAAACTCACAGTCACAAGCAATATGCCAAAGTTTCTTTGATGACTCATTTGCTTGAAAATTTTGATATTGTTACCTACTCAAATGCATAAGGATAACTTGAATGGGAGTAGGCTATGTAGATAGAAATGGATTCTATGTTGAAGAATCAAACTTGGGATTCAGTTCCCCGACCTCAAGGGATGAACATTATGAAGTTTCAATGGGTTTAAAATACCAAATTTACCATTGAAGGTGTTGTTGAGAATCATAAAGATCACTTGGTTGTGAAAGTATTTTCTCAATAAGAAGACATTGACTACACTGATACCTTTGCCCCTATTGAAAATATGAACTCAATTTGGCTGATTCTTTCCCTTGCTACTCGTTTTGGATGACAGATCCACTAGATGGACGTGAAGAGTAATTTTATTCATGGCGACCTATCTGAAGAAATTTTCATGGAAAAACCTTCTGGTTTTGTGACAGATTCTAGCCTAGTGTGTTGAATTTAGAAGTCTATTTATGGTTTGAAGAAAACTCCCATAGCTTGGTATGATAAGATCGAAAAATTATTTCTTCGACTTGGTTTCAAACATTGTGAATTTGATAACAATTTATATGTACTCCATACTCATGGAAACACCTTCATTATTTCTGTATATGTTGATGACCTTGTCATAACTATAAATAACATTGATATCATTCTTATATTGAAGAAACAACTTGTTGACTCCTTTGAAATGACATATCTATCAGATAGTTAGCTTAGGTTGATGGATAGTTGGCATGGATTGCTAGTTTCCATTGATGTCAACCATTGGAGAGTGATATTGTATATTGATGTCAACCCTTGGAGAAAGTCCGGTAGAGAATTACGGTAGAACAAAGGTTTGGGTAATGGAACCAAGGTTGTTTCATGTATAATGATATGCGTTTTAATATATTTAAAGGTAAGACTATTCTAGATGGATAGTACATGTCATTCCATTTTTGGTGGTATGTGGAACGTCACATAACTCCTCACGATTAGAGAGTTATGACCATGAGAAGTTGGAGAACCCACGTTTGCGTAATGGACCCAAGTTTGTCTGATGGATAATGGTATGAGTTTTGACATATTTGCAGATAAGAATATTCTATATGGATATTACATTTCATGCCATTTCTGGTGGTATGTGGAACATCACATAACTCCGCACAGCTTGAGAGTTATGGCCTTACGAAGTTGTACGACCCTCATATGTTGGCTTGAAGACCCAAAAGGTCAAATAAGTCAAAGAGCTTGCAAAGAAAAAATTATTATTTAAATGATAAAGTAAAGTGACAAAGTCAAGAATGGTTATTTAAATAATAAATTTAAGTGACAAAATCAAAGAAGATTATTTAAATGATAAAGTGAGGTGACAAAGTCAAGGAGGAATTTTTAAATGATAAAGTAATGGAGAACTTTCTAATTATGGAAAGTGGTTAACCCTACAAATGAGGAAAATAGGTTAAGTGACTTATAAATGGGTTAAGTGACCTAGAAATAGTTTAAGTGACCTTGAAATGGGTTAAGTGACCTAGAAATGGGTTAAGTGACCTAGAAATGGGTCAAGTGACCTAGAAATGGGTTAAGTGACCTAGAAGATGGAGAGTATAAATAAGAGGCAAGGCTCCCTCATTTTACATCAAAATTGAACATATTGAATATATATAGGTTCCTGAGGTAACCAAGGGACATATAAGCCAAATTTCAAAGGGAAGGTGAAGAAAAGAAGGTCGAAATTCAAGGGAGGATAAATTATTTTGATGATACTTTCTAAGGTATGTTATTTACAGGTCATCTCACCATTTTCGCAATAACATTTTTTCTGTAATGATTTAGACCATGAAATTGATATTCCATTGAGAAAAAATATCCAAGTATATGTGGTAAAACATTCAGCTTGTGGGTCATTGTATTTTTGGATTTACACTCTGTGGAAAATAGGGTTTGTGGCTAGTCCTGAAACTAGTCTAAAAGATGTGTTTCGGGTAAAAACGTCATAACTTCTTCGTAACATGTCCAAATTCAGTAAGAAAAAATGTGTTAGTTAGAGAAAAATATTTAGTATTCTGTGTAATAGTTTCATATCTATTCAACAAATATTCTATGCGGGGAACGCTCTACAAGGTCTCTCTCTAAAATAAGCCAGAATTAAGCAAGGTATGCCATTTTTGATATAACTAATTTTCTGAGAGGTTCCAAGTAGTGACAGCTGAAGGAATGGCATAAAACACACTGAAGAACATTGTCTATCATTTTCAGATCTTTATTCATTACAGGTACATAGTTATGATTATTTCAAGTTAGGGTTGTTGAATAATCCAAAACGAGTCATGTGAGACTAAAGCAAAGTTTGATGAAATTTCTAGTCTCTTATTGTTAAAGTTAAGGAAGGTTTGAAGGTATGTGATCATATACACCAGGTTTATTAAAAATTTACAAATCATATTTGGATGATGAAATTGATGAGGGCTTTTGGTTGAGGTACATGTTGGGTACATGGTTGAGACAAGTAGTTGATGAGTTGGCACATACATGAGGTGTATAGTTGATGATGTTGGTACATCTTGATGAGTCATATTTGATGAGTAGTTGATACATGATTGGTACATACTTGGTATATGGTTGGAGGTACTTGTTAGTAGTATTGTTGGCACATGGTTGATGGATGATGTAGCATACTTGTATTGGTATATTATTAGAAGCACATATTGATCTTGGTGATGATTCTGAGTTGTTGTGTTATGATTGGTTGATGCACATATTTGAGAGTTGTCTTGGTGATTGATCTTTGTGAGTAGATATAATTTGGTTGATAAGATTGATGAGACAAGTTGTTGTGATAGGTTGTTTGGACAGGTTGTTGTGACATGTTATTTGTACAGGTTTGGTGCATGTTTTATGCACTTGTTTATGGTACAGGTTGATCACATGTTCGTTGGTACAGGTTGGTGCATGGTTGATGTAATTTTGTATGGTACAGGTTAATTACAGGTTGAGGTACAGGTTGATGCATGGTTGATATATGCTTCAGGTTATTGATATAGGTTTACAACATTATATCTCACAGTGATAGTGTGACAGTGGTTCCATCATTCTACTTATACATCAGGGTAGTTGGATGGGGCAATGACAGATGGTTGTAGACACCTTACGGTTGTAGCTAGAGAACACAGGGGGTTGTAGCCTCCTTCTGGTTGTAGCCAGAGACTTGGGGAGTTGGAGCTTCCCTCAGGTTGTAGCCTGAGAAACTAGGGGGTTGGAGACTCCTTCCAGTTGAAGCTAGAAACCAAAGCAAGTTGGTGCTTCCAATGAATGTAATTATTTAAGACATATAAGAAAAATCATTATGTGGTTTTCTCCTCCTTTGGTTTTCCACGTAAAACACTGGTGTACTGTGTATTTGTATGATTGTTCATTTGTTCATTGCTTATTAACTCTGCAGTTATTAGATGATAATGCTACATTGATATAATAATTGGATTATATGGTTAAAAAGGATTAAATTTCTCTATTACTGATTCACCCCCCCTCTTAGTAATCCAAAAATTGGTATCAGAGCAAGGTTCCTTTAGGAAACAATTTAACCACTGGAAGGAGATCATGGATTATTCTGAGAATGGAGTACCAATGTTTAATGGTCATAATGGTTTTAAGTATGAGATGTGGAGAAGAAGGATGGAAGTATTTTTACAGGAACAGGGACATTATATTTGGATATTAGTTGTTACAGGATATGATAGCTCAAAAAGGGAAAAGACTGCAACTAAGAAGGATTTGAAGAAGAATAACAAAATAACAATGAATTTCACCTGGGAAGGATTACCTAATCCTGTAAGAGAAAAGGTTGGTAAATGTTCATAAACCAAAGAACTTTGGCATAAGTTACATGGCATATATTCTTCACCCATCGTAGATTCACAAAATGCCAAAGAAGATGTAGATACATAACAAGAAGAAAGATGCTCATCATGTCAGACAGATTCAGAAGAGGAAGAGTATGAAGAAGCAGACGTTGATTACAAAGAAAAATTAATCAATGAAATTAAATATCTAAGGAAATAAAGATAAGAAAAAAATTCATCCAAGAAAGAATTGATGAAGCAAAAGGAATTTGTTCAAGGTTCCAAAAAAAATCAACATGTCATCAAGAATTTAAGAGCTCAACTAGAAGGGGCCAAAAGAATTGAATAAAATCTAGAATATCAGAAGAAATGTTTAGAAGACAACATAGCAGCACAAAAGGAAGACGTAGAAAAGAGAGAAGAGATACTGATGAATCATCTCAAGGAAATAACCAATGACTTAAACTAACTTGAGGAAGAGTTTGGTCAAGAAGAGAGAAGACTGGGAGAAGAAATAATTACATTGAAAATCCAACTTGAAGAAGAAAAGAGAATATAAGAGGTCACGATGTCTCAGATAATGAAGAAAGAAGAAGAGGTTGAGAATCTTGAAGAATAAGTTGTCACACTAAGAGTCAAAATCGTCAAGCTCAACAAGAATGTTGAAGAGACAAAAAATTCCACATCGGTTGTAGAGAATGAAGAGAAGCACTCTACATTTTTAGAAAATAAGAATGAAGAAAATAGAAAGAGTTATGCAGAAGTACTCAAAGGAAGGAATCATGGTCAACTAGAATCTAAGAAAACTATTGAAGATACCTCTTCAAGAAGACCATCCATGTTCAAGCCACAAATAAGATTCAATCATGATCATGATCAGGCAAGGAAAAAATTCAGAAGGACTACGCCACAAAGAAGATCATTCACTCCCAGGTATGCAAGTTTATTTTATGGTCATTTTTTTATTGTACTAACTTTGGACATAAGGTTGCAGATTGCAAGGATTATAAAAGAAATGTTCAAGAAAGAAGTTCCTATGTGGTCGCATGTAACATTGAGTGTTACAAATGTCATAACTATGGACACATAACTAGTGATTGTAGAAGCATGATCGATACTTCCATGAAAGAGAATACTGATATCAGATATAAGAAAATATGGATAAGAAAACATGAAGAACATGTGAACAAATACCACGTACCAGAGATCGCAAGATTGGCAATAAAACGAGATGAAGAAAATTCTACAAAGAAAAAGAAAGATGTCAGATACAGAAAGGTTTGGAAAATAGATGAAAGAAAGGAATGTCAGGTAAATAAGGAATAGGTTCAAGATATTGTACTTTCAGGCATTGTAGTGAAAGATGAATCCACAGATAGAAATAAAGAAGTCATAGCTCAAAGAGATAATGAATCTACCAATGAATATGATGATGAATCTACCAATGAAGATGATGATTAATACATATCAGAGCATGAATTGTTCTGAGCCATTCGACTTAGAGACTCCCAGGTAATATGAATATTAGATAGGGGGAGTATATGCGATATATGTGATAGACCAAAGAACCATCCTTCGAGCAACTTCCAGAGTTTGAGAAGACAGATCCAGAGCAGTCAGTTAGCATAAGTACAATTTGATAGATTAATCAAGACTTCATGATAGTATATATATAAATGGGTCAGAATTATGGATAGCTGCACAAGTAGATTCTTGGAGAGTATGGACAAGAGAATGGATTCATAGATTGGTTCAAAGAGTGTTTCAGAGACAAATGAACATTATCATAATGGATGATAATTACACAAGAAATGGCTTGAACAATGCTAATGGATTCCAAATTGATAGATATTTTTTGAACACATGAAGTGCATACAATAGTTCACATTTAAAACAGAGTAATGCTCAGAAACAACAATGACAAAACTCCCTACGAACTATGGAAAGGAAGCACAGACAACAACCTCTACATCAAGGTAACTCAAGGTAGTATTTTATTAGTTGAAATTTATGTTGATGATATTGTTTTTGGAAGTACTAATGACAGGTTTAGCCAGAAATTTACAAAGGATATGCATAATGAATTTGAAATTTCATTACTTGGAGAACTATCCTTCTTTCTAGGTTTTCAGATACATCAAAGAAACCAAGGAATTTTTATTTCTCAAACCCAGTATATCAAAGAAATGCTAAAGAGGCTCGGAATGGAAGATTACAAACCAATTATCACTCCCATGCAAATCAGTTGCAAGTTGAGAAAAGATGTTGATTCAAAGTCTATAGATTAGAGGAAATCCAGGTCAATGATTGGTAGCCTAATATATGTGACAAAATCTAGACTAGATGTAATGCAGGAAGTTGGATAGGTGGCACGATTTCAAGCAAAATAAAAGGAATCACATGTATTATAAGTGAAGAGGATTTTCAGATATCTCAAAGGAACATAAGAGTTTGGATTATGGTATCCAAAAGGAAATTATCTATCACTTATTGCCTACACAAATGCAGATTGGGAAGGTTTCATTGATGACTAATGAAGCACCAGTGGAGAAACATTCTACTTGGGTGAGTGTCTAGTATCTTGGATAAGAAAGAAACAATCATCAATATCCTTATCTATAGCCAAGGCATAGTATATTGCAACAACAAAATGTTGTACACATGTTCTATGGATGAAACAAACTTTGACAGATATACAGGTTGAGTATGATGAGCCCATTCCAATCTATTGATAATACAAGTGTCATCAGTATCTCAAAAAAACCCGGTGATGCACTCGAAGATGAAGCACATTCCAATCAAGTATCACCTTCTACGGAAACAGGTTGCAGAGAAGAAAATCAAAGTCGAATATGTGGGAAAAAAATAACAAGTGGAATAAATCTTTACAAAACCACTTCCACGAGAAGCGCTTGAGTATCTTCGCCAGAGACTAGGAGTAATTTCTACTCCAAAATGAATGCTTTTGAATTCTTATCTTATATTTCTTGGATGTACACAAGGAAGAACCATAAATAGGACAAAGGGGGAGAGATTTATCATATGCAAAGGTAAATGATTGGAGAGAGAGAATAGAGGCATGTTTCCAAGGGGATCAATTGTCACAAGGGATGAATGAGCAATATGACTTCAGAGTGATAACCTTTGTCAAAGGGGGAGATATTATTCATATGAAGGGAGAGAGAGTAATTAGAGGCTTATAAACACAAAGAAAAATCAAAGGCACATAGACAGGGGGAGAAACCCCAAGGAGAGTTCATTCAGGGGGAGTTGCCCCAAAGGGAGATACCATTTTCCATTGATTTCAAAGGGGGAGAGATAGAAACATTGATGAGGAGTATAAGCATGAATGTTTTCATGACTAAGTGTTGCCATCAATTCCAAAGGGGGAGATTGTCAGACAATTTTCTTAGGTTGATGGATTGTTGGTTATCATTGATGTCAACCATTGGAGAGTGATATTGTATATTGATGTCAACCCTTATTGATTGATGTCAACCCTAGGAGAAAGTTCGGTAGAAAATTCCGGTAGCAAAAAGGTTTGGGTAATGGACCCAAGGTTGTTTCATGTATAATGGTATGAGTTTTAATATATTTGAAGGTAATACTATTCTAGATGAATAGTACATGTCATTCCATTTTTGGTGGTATGTGGAACGTCACATAACTCCTCAAGATTAGAGAGTTATGGCCATGAGAAGTTGGAGAACCCAGGTTTGGGTAATGGACCCAAGTTTGTTTGATGGATAATGGTATGAGTTTTGATATATTTGCAGGTAAGACTATTCTATATGGATATTAGATTTCATACCATTTCTTGTGGTATGTGGAACGTCACATAACTTCTCACGGTTTGAGAGTTATGGATTTACAAAATTGGAGGACCCTCATATGTTGGCTTGAAGCCCCAAAAGGTCAAAGAAGTCAAAGAGCTTGAAAAGAAGAAATTATTATTTCAATGATAAAGTAAAGTGACAAAGTCAAGAAGGATTATTTAAATAATAAAGTGAAGTGATAAAATCAAAGAAAATTATTTAAATGATAAAGTGAGGTGACAAAGTCAAGGAAAAATATTTAAATGATAAAGTAATGGAGAATTTTCTAATTATGGAAAGTGGTTAACCCTAAAAATGAGGAAAATAGGTTAAGTGACCTATAAATGTGTTAAGTGACCTAGAAATAGGTTAAGTGACCTAAAAGATGGAGAGTATTTAAATAAGAGGCAAGACTCTCTCATTTTACATCACACTTGAGAATATTGAATATATATAGGTGACTGAGGTAACCAAGGGATATCTAAGCCGAATTCCAGAGAGAAGGTGAAGAAAAGAAGGCCGTAATTCAAGGGAGGATAAATTATTTTGATGATACTTTCTAAGGTATGTTATTTACAGGTCATCTCACCATTTTCGCAATAACTTGTTTTCTAGAATGATTAAGACTGTGAAATTGCTATTCCATTGATGAAACATATCCAAGTATCTATGGTAAAAAATCAATCTTGTGGGTTGTTTCATTTTTGGAGTTACACTCTGTGGAAAATAGGGTTTGTGGCTAGTCCTGAAACTACTCTAAAACAGGTGTTTCAGGTAAAAACACCATAACTTATTCATAATAGATCCAAATTCTGTAAGACAAAATGTGTTGATTATATTACAATATGTAGTAGTCTTTGTAACATGTTCAGATCGATTAAAAAAATATTCCATGCAGGGCACGCTCTCTAGAATAAGCCATAATTCAACAAGGTATGCCATTTTTTCTATAACTCTATTTCTGAGAGGTTACAAGTAGTGTCACTTGGAGAAATTGCACAAAACAAACTGAATAACATTGCATATCATTTTCAGATATTTATTCATTAGAGGTTCATAGTTATGATTATTTCAAGTTAGGTTTATTGACTAATCCAAAACTAGTCACGTGAGACTAAAGAAAATTTTGGTGAAAATGTTTGTCTCTTGTTGTTAAAGTTAAGGAAGGTTTGTAGGTATGTGATCATATACCCCAGGTTTATTACAAAGTTACAAATCATATTTGGATGATGAAATTGATGAGGGATTTTGGTTGAGGTACATGTTGGGTACATGGTTGAGACAAGTAGTTTATGAGTTGGCACATACATGAGGTGTATAGTTGATTATGTTGGTATATCTTGATGAGTGATAGTTGATGAGTAGTTGATACATGATTGGTACATACTTGGTATATGGTTGGAGGTACTTGTTAGTAGTGTTGTTGACACATGGTTTATGGATGATGTATCATACTTGTATTGGTATATTATTAGAAGCACATATTGATATTGGTGATGATTATGAGTCATTGTGTTATGCTTGGTTGATGCACATCTTTGAGAGTTGTTTTGGTGATTGATCTTGGTGAGTAGATCTAATTTGGTTGATAAGATTGGTGATACAAGTTAGTGTGATAGGTTGTTTGGACAGGTTGTTGTGACATGTTATTTGTATAGGTTTGGTGCATGGTTGATGCACTTTTTTATGGTACAGGTTGGTTGGTATAGGTTGGTACATGGTTGATACACTTGTTTATGATACAGGTTGATTACACGTTGAGGTACAGGTTGATGCATGGTTCAGGTTATTGGTATAAGTTTACAACAATATATCTCATAGTGATAGTGTGACAGTGGTTCCATCATTCTACTTATACGTCGAGGCGGTTGGATGGGGAAAGAACAAGTGGTTGTATCCACCTTCTGGTTGTAGCCAGAGAACATAGGGGGTTGTATCCTCCTTTTGGTTGTAGCTAGAGAATTGGGGAGTTGGAGCTTCCCTCAGGTTGTATCCTTAGAAACTAGGGGGTTGGAGCCTCCTTCCAGTTGTTGTTGGAAAACAAAGAAAATTGGTGCTTCCAATGAATGTAATTCTTCAAGACATATAAGAAAAAACATTCCATGGTTTTCTCCCTCTTTGGGTTTCCATGTAAAACACTGGTGTACTATGTATTAATATGATTGTTCATTTGTTCATTTCTCATTTACTCTTCAGTTATTGGATGATAATGCTACATTGATATAATACATGGATTATATGGTTAAAAAGGATTAAATTGCTCTATTATCGATTCACCCCCCCTTAAACACCTTCATTATTGTTGTATATGTTGATGACCTTGTCATAACTATAAATAGCATTGATATCATTATTATATTGAAGAAACAACTTGTTGAATCCTCTGACATGACACATCTTGGTATTCTGCATTATTTTTTGGGTCTTCAATTATTACCAGTGTCTAATGGTTTTTTAATTTATCAATCTAAATATGTAATGGATCTCTTGACACATTTTAAGATGGAAAATTTTAAGCCTTATGCTACTCCTTTTCAATCTAGAGTTAGCATGAGCAAAACTTGTCAAAGCCCCAAAGTCGATGCTACTCTCTATCGACAACTAGTCGAGAGTCTCATTTATCTTAGTCACAATCAACCTAAAATTTCCTTTGTTGGTAGTTGGTTTCTTTGTTTATGCAAGATGAGAGATAAAGCCACTAGAAAATACTCAAAAAGATTGTTTTCTATCTCAATGGTACCACTCATCTTGGTATCAAATATTGCCAAAGTTTAGATTTGTTGGTTGAATTCACCGACTCCAACTGGGTAGGCAACATTGATGATCATAAGTCCACTTCTGGCTATGTGTTTCACTTCAACATTGGACCACTGATTTTGTCATGTAAGAAACATAAGGTAGTCTCTCTATCGACTACATAAGAAGAATATTGTGCCCATGTTCATGCAGGTACAAAGGTAGTATGGATTCTCCAACTCTTGGGTGAACTTGGATTTGTTGTACAGACCTCGACTACACTTTATTATGACAAGAAGAGTGCCATTCAAGTTTCTGCCAACCCTGTTGCACATAGTAAGATGAAACATGTCGAGATCCATACTCACTATTTGAGATAGTTGGTTCATGATAACATTGTCTCTCTTGTCTATTGTAGAACAAATGATCAGATTATTTATATCTTAAAAAAACCCTTGTTTGAAGCTAAGTTTTTCAAGCTTCATTCGATGCTTTGGATTTAGGAAGTTGCAATTATGGGGGGGGTGTCATGTTGACTTAATTTCACCTCTTGAATCTCCAGAGTCATGTTCTTATGGGGGGGTGTTGTAACCTCATGTTCTGATGGTTCATCAAACTTCTACAAGAAACAATCGATCGAGTAGTCAAATGACATCTAGAAACAATCAATTTAATGATCAAATAGATATCTACATCAATTAGTCGAGTAGTCTACAAGCTTGTCGGTTGGATAATCGAATAACAATCAATTAGTGGATCAACCAACCAAGCAATCAAATACAAGTTGGATGCATGGATGGTTGAGTCGAGCA
Source organism: Picea glauca (assembly GCA_000966675.3). Classification (NCBI taxonomy): domain Eukaryota; kingdom Viridiplantae; phylum Streptophyta; class Pinopsida; order Pinales; family Pinaceae; genus Picea; species Picea glauca. The sequence continues at coordinate 257,628 of JZKD02S0486942.1, read as the reverse complement.
TCCTTGTCAAACCGACTAGACATCGTAGATTTCATGGAGTCAACTCTAACCATCGATGGTTGTATGTGGATAATATCTTCTTGATTCCAAAGAATTTGGTTAGATTTTGAGGCTATAAATATCAAACTCGACGGGTCATTATTATGTGTGATATATGACAATGTTGAATATGGTGTGAGTGCTCAATATGCATTGTGATATTCTGATCACAATGCACTATTCTTAAGTGCTATAATGGTATCTTAGACACCACCTATTTTTCTTTGAAGTTATTTCTCTTCTACTATATACAGTTCTATTTGTTTGTTTTGTATTAGGTTACACCCAATCCCCAACAATTTTATATTTTAATATCATTTTTATCATGCAAAAATGATATCATTTTTAACTTGGTTATTTGATATTATTTTTTGTGCTTGGAAAAATTTATTTTGTTTTTTGACTTTTCATATAAATTTTTTATTCATATAAATCCGCATTAGGGGATTTAAACACAAAGAAAATAACCAATTTAAATTGACTCGAACTAAACCTTACATCTAGATATCTTGATTTCTGATCATTCATACTAATATTCATTTTTCAAACATTTGGTCATCCAGACTTCAAATGTGCTTTTCTTTGACATACTCATTACGTATGGACTAAATCAACCCTCGACCCTCGACCTAATGAAATCTACAGACAATTTTTTTTTAATTCAACAATGTTCACTTGAAGAGATAAAGGGAATAAAAAATAGTGGAGATAGTAAAAGAATTAAAAACAAAAGGAATGATATTTTGTTATATGTTTCAGAGGAGGAGACGAATAAAAAAAAATAATAATCACATAAATAAAAGGCCCATGACTATGCAAGTTCCCAAATTATATTTGTATTTTTTTGTTGATATTATTTAGTGATTTTAGAAAAACAAGAATCGATACCTTTGTTTTAAAAAAAGAAATGGTTGTAACTGTAAAACAAACACTTGGAGAAACTGATGTGTTACTCTTATTTAGACAAAAGGATGGATTCTTGCCTCAAAGGAGGGGGATGATTTTTGCTTGGACTTTAGAGTAAGGATTTTTTCTGAAGAATGAATACAAGGAGAAGCTTATTCATGACTAGTTCATACGATTGTATATTTTTATCAATTGTTTATTTTGCTAGGTTCTTTTAATTTTCTGAAATCAATACCATTGTTTTAAAAAAGGAAATGGTTGTAACTATACAAAAAACACTTGGAGAAACTGAAGTGTTACTCTTATTTAGATAAAAGGAGGGATTCTTTCCTCAAAGGAGGAAGAGGATTTTTTCTTGGACCTCAGACTGGAGAATTTTTTTTAAGAATGAATACAAGGAGAAGCTGATTCATGACCAGTTCATACTATTGTATATTTTTGTCAATTGTTTATTTTTCTAGGTTCTTTTGATTTTCTAAAATTGCCTAGTACAATATTATGAGTTGGATATGGAAGCGATTGTAGGGAAATACTTAGTACCATTTACATGCATTTTTTTTCATGTTTATGTAAATTGAATATGTTAATAGGGTTTTTTTTCTGTGGAATATGAATTATTTCTTATTTACACCAATTCGACTTTATGATTTTGATAAATTTTCTATTACTGTTAGATTATGAGTCGACGTAGGTTAGAATAGGACTACATTTTTATGATATATTAGTAATGAATTTAGCACTTCAGATAGATTAAATGAATAAGTGTACTTTTGGGGAGAAATAATTTTTTTTGCAACAATCGGGCCCACATACCAGACGATATTTCCATACCAAATGAGGGAAGTACTAATTGGGACTTGTCATCAAGAAGTTCTCACTATTTTTATCATGGGTATTTTCCCCATGTCAACAATTACTTTTACTAATTAAGTTCTATGTGGCATGTTGCAAACTTAAAAAAATCTCACTAATGATTTTGCAAAAAAAAATCAATAGATGATCAAAAATAGAGAAGTGAACATTTAGGGGTTCTTACTCCACTTAATTAATATAAGATATGGTGAATTTGTGAGGAAGATGTGGCATAACTCTTTAGTATTTTTTATTCACCTAGATCATGTGAAAAGTAAAGAGGATACTTTGACAAAGGAGAAATGTTTAAATTCCTTAAAAAAGACAAGCCAATAATGAAAATGATTGCAAGATAATGAATATATCCATGTGCCATACAAATAAATAAGCCATATAGGTGGAAATTAGAAGGAAAAATGATTTTTCCTCCTACTTAACTAGATGATTTAATTATTAGGAAAGAATGGAAAAAGATAAAAGATTACAAGCCTATAATTCATGATAAATTATATCCTACTGCCTAAACTTGTTGTCATATACATAAATTGTAAGAGCCTGGTTTTAGTAGACCTGTGTGGGTCTGTATGTGGACAATTTCATAGGTTTCATATCCACAAAGGGTTTCTAGTTGCATAAATTGCATGGGTTTAGATGAAATAGTTCTCGCAACTTATGCCTCCACGGAAAAATGAAAAACCATAAGAAAATAATAAAGAGAATATTTTTTTGAGGTTGTGGAGAGGTATCTTTGGGTACCTGCAAGACAACATAAGTGAAAGAGAGGCCTAAAACAACCTAAGAAAGAATAATTTTGGATACAAAAAACCAACAGAGTCACCGATCTATTCGGGTTGATTTTCTTCGTAGGTGAGTAAAATCACCCTTTCTATATTTAGGCTATGTAATTATACAACATGAATTTTAACAATGATGACTAAGCACTCTATTGCAACCTATGAAAAAAACCAAAGTATGCATGAGATTTAAATTGATAACTGAGCTAGAAATATGAAATTGGAAAATATTAAAACAAGAAGAAATAATACTCTTTTATACTAATGGATGGTACTTTAACAACACCTAGGGAGAGTAGTTGGTTGAGGATGAGATCCAACATGTTCCTTGGGAGGATCCTTCGATATTGGGGCTCTTTCTCTAATAATAACTGTAAAGAAGTATCTTATCTTTATGGATGGTGGAAATTAGGCAAGAAAGTGGTTATGGACTATGAGGATAGGCATGAGAGAAATGGTCTCAACAATTAACTCAACAACATAATTTTTATGGGATTTTTTCTCAGATGGATCTTGCTGAATACATAGAAAAATATCCCTAGGATTAGCCTAGAAATCTAGATAGAAAGAGGTAGACTTCTACGGTCTTCCTATATTTAAGTAAATTTTCCCTTTTTTACCCAAGAAGGAGGTTTGAACATAACTTGGATTGGAGGTCATACTTGCGTGCTCTAGTTGTTGCAACTCCTGAGATCCATCTCTAGCTCCTGCAATCTTCTCCTTGCACACAAATATCTAAGCAACTACCTATCCACTATCCTTCTAGTGTTAGGGGAAATAAAATTACTATATCTACCTTGATCTATTATTCATAAGATCATATCCAATTCATTCATGAGTAAACAAAAATAAAATGGAGGAAAACCAATGATCTATTTATAATCCGGAAGAAATCACAACATATACATACCTTATATGTTGATGCTTCCTCCTAGTTCCAGGTTCCCAATGCTCCTGCTTAGCCTCTTGAGCTTCTCTCTCTATTTTGATAGCATAACCACCCTCAAAAATCTTCTCCCCATCTCCTTGATTTGGCCTCTTCTTATAGGATTTTAGAATATGGGAGATAGGCTTCATGACATGTGAACTAGATGGACACAATTCATGGATAGGTGGATATCATGTGAACTAAGCAATTTCAATTCATAGATAGGATTGATGGCATGTGAACTAAGAAATTACAAGTCACACACAATTTTCATGCTTAATTATGATCTTTTTCCAACCTATTATGAGCTTTTTGCTCAAGTTCCATGCTCAATTATGAGATTTTTCCAACTCACTTTGAACTTTCTTTTAAATTATGAGTTTATTCTCAATTATTAAATAATTTTTGTTTCATAATTAATAAATTGAGACAAAATAATTATTTCCTTCTGAAATAATTATGAGAATTTTACTAAATTATGTAATTCTAGCCTAATAACATCTAATAACAAGCTTGCACAAACTATGGTGGAAAATACAAGTATAAAAAACAAATGCATGGGGATATTTGGATTTCATATGCTTATAATGAAAATTATACCATGCCTTTAGTGTGAACCAAGAAGAGATTATGGAGACTTGGAATTTGAACCCTTAGGAAATTAATTACATAGCTAAATTTTTGGCCGCTCAATCATCCTCCACATCATGCCCAGTCAATGCCCAATGGTGATGAGTCAACTTCCACATGTCACCATGTGATAGGTTACCCAAGTTGCCACATGTCACACTCCTATTCGTCGCCATGTTTCATCACCCGATTGGTTGTAAAGTTGCCACGTGTCACCAATACTTAGTCGCCACATGTCATGAAGTGAGTGGTTTCCATGTGTAGTAATTTGATCGGTTGGTAATTCTTAGAAATTTTTAAAATTATGGTTAACTATGGGGAGAAGGTGGATGAGAGGGGGTAAGGAGAGGGTAGTGTATGGGGAAGGGGAGAATTGTGTGTAGTGGAGTAGGGAGAGTGAAGTAAGGTGACATGAGGGAGTAAGGTGAGGGTAAAGTAAGGGGGGGAAGGAATGAGTATGGCGGAGGTGGAGAAGCAGAGTAAGGGAAATAAGGTGAGGGAGGTGAGAGAGAGTCTTGTCCATCTATCTACCCAAAAAAAACTATGGAGTCAAGGGGAGGAGTAAGGGGAGAGGAGAGGAGGGAAAAGGAGGGTGTGGAAAGAGAAAATATTTCAAAGTGTTGAAGAGTGTTGAAGAGTTGAGAGTGAAGGGGAGATTGAAAATGTTTCTAAGAGTGGAAGAATCCGCAAAAGAGAAGTTCCAAGATAACAAGATAATTCCCAATATATATTTGGTGTATTCCACGAGATAAAGAAGAATTAAAGAAAGAAAATGACTTGTTCCAAGATAATTAAAGAAAGAAAAGGACTTGTTCCAAGATAATTAAAGTTGAGTTCCAAGATAATTTGGCATGGTTCCAAAAATCTAAGAATTGGACATGGTTCCAAGAAATTGGACACAGTTCCGAAAAATTGGTGATAGTTCCAAGAAAATTAGCTTTGTTCCATATGAAAGAAGTGTTTTTTGCTGGTTTGACTAAAACCTAGATATATTGAGCATACAAACTCGGATTTTGAATCTGAAAAATGCATGATGAAGCTGACACTGAGGGATACACAATTAAATATTAATTATTCAAAAAAATCATTCTTATGATATCATTTTGTATTACTCTAGGAGCGGGAAAACATAGGTGACCAGTTTTTGGTCAAGAAATGGCTCCAACTGCAGCACAATGACCCCCTATGGGTTGTTGAGAACACCATAATATGAAGAAAAACTACTTTCTCCATTGGGATATGGAGTCATATTTGAAATGGATTCTTTCAATTCTTCCTTCATGGAGTTGTCTTCAATTATTGTCTCCACTTATCAACTGCTTTGTTATGCAAAACTTCAACTAAAGAAACAAATTATGTACATACAATATCTATCTACCCTAACTTATTTAAAAGGAAAGACACACTTTTAGGTGTAGGAAAATTTCCATTGGAGCCATTCATGCATCCAACTGATCTGTGGAATGAAATTCAGAAGTATGGAACATATTGGGGCTTGTACCAATGATCCAGGGACATGTCCAAAATGTGTCGAGAAAAATCTGAGAAAGATACACTTGACATTTGATTGCATTGCTTGGACAACAATGCTTTCAAACCATGTTTCAATATAATCGATTCTTAGTTTCTCAAGAATGTTGTGGTTTTCACCTAGATAAGGAATTTCCAATTTCAACATAATTTCATCTTTCTCCTTACCACTAACCAAATACAAGATTTTTGATTCATCAACAATGTATTGAAAAGATTCTTCCTTCATGGAATGACAATCTTGCTCATATTTGTTTTCAAGATTAATTTCTTCCACCAATTCTTCTTGCTGTGAATGTTCTTGTGGATTTTCATCATCATTTGCAAGTGTTGGATAGTTTGTGTCATTGATGTCAACACTATAGGGGGAATTTGTTTGATTGATTACTTGACAATTTCATTGATGACAAATTTGTTTGTGACAGGATGATAACATACTCTTAAATATTTGTTGCAAAAGAATCCTCAATCAAGGAAGGATGATAGATCATGCTTTGATCATCGATCATCAAAGAGATCGATGATCCTACATCGATATTAAATAAGACTTTGTTGAATTGTGTTTTCATGTGGATAGAGAGTTGAATCCCCATTGCAAGTGTGGAGGGACAAGAACTTTTAGATTAGGATAAAGAATCAACCATGACCGTACATTCATCAGATTGGGACCTTGTTTATGTGTCTAAAGGTCTGGATGGTTGAGATTAGATATGAAGATATTGTGACCATTGGTGTAGTCTATTGGAGTTACACAGTCAAAGAACTGTGACCGATGGATCAAAATTCACAATTGATCATGACCGTCAACTATAATTCTTATATTCTTTGTTCATGTGTTATTAGTGGATGGACAATATTATATC
>JZKD02S0486942.1:220519-230903 GCA_000966675.3 Picea glauca | reverse complement strand
AGCTCTAGGATCTACCCTTAGATAAAAGGGGTCGGCTCTGATACCAATTGTTGGACAACTGAGAGGGGGGGTGAATCAGTTGTTACCATGCTTAAACAATTATGGTTCTTTTAAAGTCTTTGTAGAGACACTGAATGATGATCACAATAATGCAGGGAAATAAACAATGGCACTTTCAGCATCATTCACATATATGAGAAACACAGAGACAAATATTTCCCGAGGAAACCCATGCAGGGTAAAAACCTCTTTTTCTTTATATGATAAGTAATAGTTACATTCTTTATAGTATCATACATATGAGAACCAACTCATAATGAGGCTAAAACCTTAGTTTTGCAAGCTGCAACTTGCTGAGAGCACCAACTCTTTGTTTTCTCTAGCACCCACTAGAAGGAAGCACCAACTCCATGGTTTCTCTAGCACCAACTAGAAGGAAGCACCAACTCCCTGGTTTCTCTAGCACCAACTAGAAGGAAGCACCAACTCCTGTGTTCAAGCACCCAATTGAACCTTTGAGGACACCAGTCCTCCCTAGCTCCTCCAAACCACCCTAAAATATAAATATTTTCTACTGAAACTTATTACAATGATATGATGTTCAACAATGGTTTACCAGACTCATCATTGTTCTGTTGCATTTCGTTTCTCTGTCTACCTCATTGCCTTTCTGCACACATCACTTGCGTTGTCTGTTCTTCCACTTTTTATGCTCTGTGTGCCATGTCCATTCACTGCACAGTTCCTCTTCTGTGATATTCAGCTACTGCACTCTCCTCCTTCTTCACACATGAATCACCTTCACCAATAGCAACCACCGCAAACTCCAACAGAAAAAACAAGCCCATCTCTTCTCTGTACTGTGTATTTATAGCTTATGTGCACCTTGTGCATGCAATGTTCGCAATGCCTCTGCATGCTGACTCTACGCTGTTATCCTCCACCTATCGAGTGCTTTGTCTGATCATCATCGTGACTCTTCAACTTCTCTGGTGGTTTTCTCCATGTGTCCAGCATCACTGTATGTTATACTGAGATTCCTCGGCCTCTCTGGTAGTTTGAGGCTCTTCGTCTTCTCTGTCACAGTTGAACTCACCTTCTCTGTTTCAGTTACAAGCCTCAATTCTCATCAGCTATCAATCGCCTCCACGAACATCTTCATTCCTCTCAGAGACTCTTCACCTCCTTTGTTAGTCATCCCAAAGTGTCTTTGCATCCTCTGGTAGAAACCATCAATGGTTTCTAGCAGTTTCACTGGGTCGTGCAACAGTAGCCCTCAGATCTCCTTCAGGTTAATCTATGTCGTTGGAAGAGATTTATTAATCTTTCCTTTAAATCAGGTTTCATCATTTCAGCATTCTTGATGCATTGAGTTCTTTGCCTCTCTATGTCGCGATTCGCGAAACTCCGATATGGAGTTTGATCAATGATCCCGATCTGATCTCTATTCAACGGTTGCGATTAAATCGTGATTTCACATATCACGATATCGAGATTCCTGATGTCAATAATCTTTGACATGTCCAACTCTCGATCCCCGATGCCTCTCCATTGATTGGAATCAACGGTCCAGATCAAAGCTTGATCTGATGGCTCAGATTACATCGTGATTTCGCATATCGCGAAATCGGGATTCCCGTGGTGAATGTTCTTTGACAACTTCAACACTCGATCCTCGAAACTCCGACATGGAATAGAATCAACGGTCCAGATTTGATCTTGATTCAATGGCTGCGATTTAAGTCGCGATTTTTCATATCGCGAAATCGGGATTCCTGTTGCATTGCTTCTTTGGAATCTCCAACATGCGATCCTCGAAACTCTGTCATGGTGTAAGTCTGTTGACGTCACACGTGGATTGACATGTGTTGAATACTGCCATGTGTCACTCTGATTCATGACTTACATGTGCCTGAAATGTTGAATCAATCTGACACTTGTCATTACTTGGTTGTGCCACGTGTTCCTAGCTGACATGGTCTACTGGCGTGAGTCAGGTCGACGGTCTAGATCACATCTTGATCTGACGTTTCAGATTCAGTCGGGATTTCACACATCGCAATTTCGGGATTCTTGATGTCAATATTCTTTGACATCTCCAACACTCGATCCTCGAAACCCCGACAGGGAGTCAGGTCAACGGTCTAGATCACATCTTGATCTGACGGTTCAGGTTCAGTTGGAATTTCACACATCGCAATTTTGGGATTCTTGATGTCAATATTCTTTGACATCTCCAACACTCGATCCTTGAAACCCCGACAGGGAGTCGGGTCAACGGTCTAGATCACATCTTGATCTGACGGTTTAGATTCAATCGGGATTTCACACATCGCGATTTCAGGATTCTTGATGTCAATATTCTTTGACATCTCCAACTCTCAATCCCCAAAACTCCGACAGGGAGTCGGATCAACGGTCCACATAACCCCCTGAGATGGATGGTCCTCCTGCTTCTGGGATTTGTGAGCCCTCTACTCCTTGCAATTTTAAAGATCGTGCAGGTTTTCCTCGATCCAATGGTGGTCGGACCCTATGCTCATATCTAATGCCTGAGATCTATCCTTCAGATCTGCACGCTCCTTTTGTCTTCATTCAGATCTGACGGCCATCGGGAATTCAGGATGAGATCCAACGATCACTGGCGCTTCTCCTTCGGAGCGTACTTTATCCTTATTTTTCCTTCGCTGCATACTCTGAACTTGCCATCAATGACAAGCTTACTTTGCCTGATAATAACCTGCCAACAATCCTCTGCACTATCTCTTCTGAAATTATCAGGCTTGCTCTACAACGTCTTCCTAAAATACTTCTGGTGCTCGTCTGTTACATTCTTCCTGTACTCATGCCATCTTCATTGATGTACTTTCCATCAATGACAAGAATGCGCTACATGTTAAACATTTGCCAACACTTGGATGTTGAGGTTAACCTTAAAGGAATACCTCCATAACAGGTCAATGTATTGGAGGCAAGTTTGAAGGAATACATAAGGGAACATAGAGAAATGATTGCTTAAATAGAATCCCAACTAAGAAGGTTTGTTGATGCAGCAAAAGATCATTTCCAGACAGCTCAGGAAGAGAAGGAGAAGGTTAGAGAAGCCTTGAAAAATGAGAAAGATGAAGTCCTAGTATAGTTACGAGTAGCACATGACAGTGTAGCTGCCTATGAAAGAAAGAAAGCAGAGCTTTAGGTGAATCTTCATGAGGAAAAGAAGGTTGGCGTAGCCCAACTACAGAAGGCAAAAGAGAAGTTGCTCATAAAGCAGGTCGTGGTCAAAGAAGTAGTAAGCAAAGCATGTCGCTCTGTGCCAGGCTTGGTACAGGAGGAAAAATATTCTATTGAAGCTCAAGTAGTGAAGCTCACAAAGACCCTCCAACAGTTTCAGGTTAGGATAGTTGAACTGGAGTCCCAAATAGTGTCGAGCACCCCGTAGGAGGTGCGTGACTAGAGAGAATATTTCGCCAAAAACACAGTAGCAAGTATAAAATCCCTTGCCTCAGGATGTAAACATTTGAGTGACAGAAGCACCCAGACATATGAACGCCTCGCTGAGGTTCCAGAGTTAGAGAAGCTAGAGGTTCAGTTATAGGAAGCACAACAACAAGAATTTTCATTATAGGCATAGATGACACTGCTCATAGAAGTGGAAAGGATGAAGAAATCCCATGGGCAACACATAGTACATCAACAAATCACTTCCCTCCAGGGTAAGGTGATGGAAGTAAAACAAAAGTTACAACCTGTGCAAGATGAAGCTTGCAAGGTGTTCGAGGAGATCGATGGCCAAGGTTCACAACTAGAAAAAGTAGTTGCAGTAGTAGAACAACGCTTAGAAGGGACTGTTACAAAGTAGACAGTCTAAGAGCTCACTAAGCAGGAGGCTCAGGTGAGGCAGCAAGTTGAGGCAACTCAATTTAAGCTCAAGGATTTTGAAGCAACATTTTGCATACCTAAGTGACTCGGGATGAGTCACATGTGAGTGTTGGGGCCTATTGGCCCTCAACCAAGTTTTGGGGAAACTTTGGTCAGTTTTGAAGGTTTTGGCCCACTTTTGGACTTCGATAGTTGAAGTAGGAGAACCCAGGCAGAGCTGAGATCGCAAATCTCACCTATTTTGAGGGTTATGTGGACCATTAAGGGGTCCTCTATGGTTTTGTAATAGGTTTTATGGGATGTTGGCCCACAAGTTTTCCCCATGTTTAGGCCTTATTGTAAGATTTTTTAAAGTATAAATAAACGAGAATGTATTCTAGAAGAAGTAGTTCTATGTGAGAATGAATATGTGTGGTTGAGGATTTTTGCTCGATTGTGATTTTGTAGACGGTGCTCAGTGCTTGTGATTCTTAGTGTGGAGAAGGTGCTAAGTGTTGTGATAAGAGAATGTGGCTCAGTGCATTTGATCGAAGAGAAAAGAAAGAGGATATAGTGCTTAATGCATAGATCTCTTGTCTTGTGCGAAGTTTGACTCTGTGTCTTAGTGCACAAGAGTGATTGGATGTAATATTTTGGTGAATAATAAAGAGGTGAAGCGATTTGTGGATGTAGCCCCACCCTGGGGTGAACCACGTATATCTGGTGTCTCATGGTTTTCTTTGTGCAGTGTCATTTTTGTTATGCATTTTCTTAGTGATTTGATTATGATGTGTAATGAATATATTTTTTTTTTCTTAAGTACTTACTTAGGTTAAATGGTAAATGAATGTTAGACTTAACTCATAGTGCTAAGTGATCAGGGTACATAATCACTTGTTGTTAATGTGCTTATCTGTCTTTTCTTATGCTATGTGGTGTTAATGATGTTAATAAACTAATGCATGTTCACTTCCTAAGTGTTAAAAGAATATTCTGTGAAGTGCTCTTATCACAGATTCATGTCCTAGCTTGGTTACAGACACTTGCATCCTGTAACCCCCCATGCTTCTACCTCGGGTGAGACTTTTCCTTCTTTGCAGGTGTTGCCAAAAGGGTCGGTAGTCAGGGTGCGTTGTTAAGCATTGAACCCTAGGTCAGCCCTTGTGCCAACAATGTGAAAATAAAGAGGAATAACAAAATAATTGGGGACATGATCAGAATGTACGTGATGGAACAACCATCAAAGTGGGAGTATTGTATTCATTTAGTTGAATTTTCTTATAATAATGGGTAGCATGTCTCATTGAAAATGAGTCCATTTGAAGCATTATATGGCAAAAAGTGTAACACACCAGTGAGTTGGGATAATCCAACTGAAAGAGTAGTTGCTGGGCCATATTTGTTAAAGGAAATGGAAGAGAAGATGACAAAGATAAAGAAAAATTTAAAAGCTACCCAAGATAGGAATAAAATCTATGTAGATAATAACAGAGTTTTTAGATATTTTAAAGTGGGAGAACATGTGTTTGTAAAAGTGAAGAAGAAACAAAGTTCGCTAAGATTAGGAAGTTGCCCGAAGTTGGAAACGAGATATTGTGGGCCTTTTGAAATATTAGAAAAGATAGGGCGAGTTGCATACATGATAAGATTTCCTGCATCCATGAGAGTATATAATGTATTTCATGTGTCATTATTAAATAAATATGTTCATGACCCTAACCACATAATTGATTGGAATGTGATCTAGGTGGAGCACGAAGCGAATTTCTCGGTGGAACTAGTACGCATCTTGGATCTAAAATTCAAAGTGATTAGGAAAAAATCCATAGGGATAGTAAAGGTTCAATGGACCTGATACGGTCCTAAAAATGCTACATTGGGAGCATGAAGAAAACATGAGAGAAGAATAACCACAATTTTTTGACAATTTTGAAGAAAACATAATGCAATACTCCATTTTGAGCAGTTAGAGTTTCAAAACCACATCTGAGAGTCTTATCCAATTGCGTCAGGGACCCTAATAAAAGAATGGATCATTCCTTGGGTTAATCATGATAAATGAATGTTACATTCCTTGGATTCGTCCTGATAAAGGAATGGTGCATTCATTGGGTCGATGAGTTGAGAGGAATGAGAGATTATGGTTGGAATTGTCGCTGGAGTAGTGAAAGTGAAGAATTTTATTTTCTAAGTATTGTGACATAAATTTGCATATATGTATATTGTCATAGTGTGCACCAAGAACATCACACAATTGTAGGGGAGGAGGAATCTAACAACCCCAATATAATCCCCAATTTAATTAATGCTTAATGTAGATATAATATGTGGCTACAACCAAGCGATGTAATATGTGAATTGTTTTTCTATGTTTTAATCATAAAAATGTGATGCCAATTGCTAAGGGGACATGGACAAATATGGGGGATAAATTAATCCACAAGAGGGGGTAGATTCTAGGATAATGATCAAGAGGAGTCCAAGGGGGAATTACCCATCTATATTAATTCAACCCATTTTTCTAAAATTGTTATTGGTATATGAACCTTCGAATTTTTTATTGAGTGTTCCCAAAGAAAATCATTGAATACATGTAAGAGGGTGGGTGTGAGTGGTCACATCCCATATTTATTAGGAGAAAGGGGGGATGAGTATAATCATCTTGGGGAAGTGTGTGAGTCAAGAAAGAAATCCAAAGGAGAGGAAATTTGTATGGGTAGCTACAACAGTTTTACACATTCAAATTTTCTGCATGAGCAACAAGTAGAGAGGAGAAAAGAGAATTTGGAGCTAGAACTACCATGGAGGGTGAATTATAGAGAATTCTAGAGAGTTTTGGAGCTGAATACTGAAGAACCAGGTTGTCAGGCATGAAAAGTGAGTTGCACTAAAACAACAAGTGTTTGTTGTTGTTTGTTGGTAGTTTTTCCTAGCAGTGAGTTCCCTTGAGTTCTTAGCTGAGAGATTCCTAGTTACATGTGATAGAGAGACCATGATAAATGAATGGGATTCCTGAGGGACTGATATCAGTGAAGGGGCATATTCCTTGGGTTGGGAAGGTCAAGAGGAAGATAGCTAGTTGAAAATTGGGATAACTGGAGCAGAATGCCTGTGGGTTTTGAGTTTATGAGCAATGAGTGGATTGAGAGAGACCACCCTCTTTTGTCTATTACTAGCCTCGGCTCAGGGGTGACTTTCTCTTGAGATTTAGAACAACAAATCTATGGTTGGGTGGAATTTTCATCACAAGCATTTGGTTGCATAACTATTTATGAAAGATAAGTGTTTTATCTTATTGTTGTCTTATTTTATGTGTTAAATGTTGTGTTTTACTCTATGCTATTTTATGTGTTAATTATTGCATTTTACAGAGAGTCACCCATGAATTGAGGCTAGTAATCCATAAAAGAGGGTTGTCTCTCTTAGTCCACTCATAGCTCATAAAATCACAACCCACTTGTATTCTCCTCTAACTATCCTGATTTTCCACCAGCTCTCTTCCTCTTGACCTTCCCAACCCAAGGAATGTACCCCTTCATTGATATTAGTCCCTCGAGAATCTCATTCATTTATCAGGTTCTCTTTGGCACATGTAGCTAGGATTTTCTCAGCTGGGAACTCAAGGGAAATCACTGCTAGTAAAAAATGCCAACAAACAACAACAAATACTTGTTGTTTTAGTGCAACTCGCTCAGGAGTTCACTCTTCAGGCCTGTCAACCTAGTTATCCAACCTTTGGCTAAAAAAATGCTCCAAACAATGCTCCAACATGCTCTAGAATTCACCCTCCATGTTTTTTCCATCTCCCATCTCTCTTTTCTCCTCTCTACTTGATGCTCATGCATAAATTTAAACTGAATGCGTAAAACTAATGTAGCTACCCATACAAATTTCCTCTCCTTTGGATTGCTTGCTTGACTCACATGATTCCCCAAGATATTTGTACTCATCCTCTCATGCTCCCAATAACTATGTGATGTGACCACTCACACCCACCCTCTTACATATATTCAATGATTGGCTTTGGGAACACTTAATCATAAATTAGAAGGTTCATATACCAACAACAATTTTAGGAAAATGGGTTGAATTAATATACATGGGTAATTCCCCCTTGGACCCCTATTGACCATCATTCTATACTCTCCCCCCTCTTGTGTATTAATTTAACCCCCATCTCTTTCCATGTCCCTGACAGGCTCTGGAAATGACATATTTTTAAATAATCTTTTCCCTACTTTTAACCCCTTTTATCTTACCTAGACCTTGTATCAATCCATTATTATGCGAGATTTAGAATTAATGTGTTTACATTGCATTTATTTAGTACTTTACATGAATTTATGATTAAACATTAGAAGAAGATCATATTTGCATTTATATTTGAGTTCATTTGCAAAGTTGATGTTCCAAACATGTTGTTATTTAGATTATGATATCACCATAGGATGTATTTTGGATCGACATTTTCTGCAACTATGGAGTGTTGCAAATTTGGTTCAATAACTGTTGTAACTCCCATGCAGTTGGTACGACTCCTTACAATAGTTATTGCAACTCACCAGGGAACTATTCTATGTTGCAACTTGTTATTGCAACTCCTTACAACAGTTGTTGCAACTCGCCAGGGAACTATTCTACGCTGCAACTCATTGCTACAACTAGCCTGAAGTATAGTTATTGCAACTCTCATTTCTACAACTTCACTTGTGCTACAACTCATCCAAGGAACCTTGAGCGATCATAACCATGATCTATTTTGTCACATATTTTAATTTATGGATTTATGCAACAATAGTATTAGTCCAAGAAAATCAAAGATACAAAGATAATTTTTCAATTCCAAGACAAAAGATTAGTTCGAGTGGTTAACCAAAAATCTTGGAATTCTTGGGAAAAATATATTGGATTTATTTATTATTTGCTAATTGTTAGAAAAATATATTGGAAGTTATCTATTATTTGCTAATTGTTAGCAAAAGATCTTGGAGTTATTCATTAATTGCTAATTGTTTTTTTGTTTGTTTGTTATAAATGTGCATGTGACCTGTTGGGCCATCATTTTTAAACATTGGCTAAGAAACCAAAACCCATGGGTATCTAAGCAGTCAAAATCACCCGAGGATCGCACCTGGCCTGGGCCGCACCAACCCTTACCATGGTTGGATTTTTGGGTGTCTCCTCCCGACTAAACTCACCATAAGGGTATTGAACTCGGGTTTCCTAACAAACGAAACCCACACCTTAATTGATTGAGTTAGCGGGAATTGAAATTAATTGGTAATTGTTAGTTGGAAACTAATTATTATTTGGGAAATTGTTGTAACCACTATGGATTTATTAAATCCATAAGTGGGTTTATTTAGATACCCGTTATTTCTATTTTCTGTTAAATTTATGTATAAAAGAGAGCACTCTCTCCATTGTTCGGAGAGGACTCTTAGAGCAATGTATGAATGAAAATGGAATAATTCATTGGGTTTTTATTTCAATTGTAGTTTTATAATTTTGTGTGATTTGATTAATTTGATTTATTTTTCTTGCATATTTGTAATATATTGATTCTTTTTATTAGATTAATTAATTTAATTGTTTTATATTGATATATAGTGCCATGTAGCTTAGATGTATTCTGTTATTTCTTGTTGTGTAATTTAATTATGTATTTGTGTATGTAACATACCCAGCCACCCACAGACCGAGTACACTACCTGCAAGCCCGCCCTTGGACTTCTTTCTCCTGCTGACCTTCTTTATTTATTAAGGATGCATACGATAACATATTTAATGGCATGCACAACAATATCCAACAAGCATGCAAGATCTAAAGATTATGTTAAACGATAATTAAATATACACAACGTAAATACATCCATATACATGTAAATGAAAATTAAACTACACAGTGGAATACAATTATACACATATAGTAATATCACGACAGAGAGCACTTATCTTTATGAAATAGAACACCGATTGGTTGCAGACCAAGGAAGTTCCTCCCAACTGTAGACACCGCTGCTCTAAATCCCAACAACAATGTCACCCCCGAGCCAAGGCTATGAATCCACAAGGATGGTTCCAGAGTGTAATTGGGTTCCCAAACTAGTCATCTCTCAAGATCTCACAGGTTTCCCGACACCCACAACAATCCAAGTACCCAGCTCTCTTCTACCCAGCCTATGCCACCCAAGAGAATGGACCTCCACCCTTCTCTGTCACACAGTCCCTGAGGCAGTCGTTCTCCTTCCTGCCAGGGCTTCCAACACAACTGGTCCATAATCTCAATGCTAGAACTATCAGGACTCACAGTTGTGAGAAAAACATGGCACATGCCAATGCATTTTAGACATGCAAGCCCCAGGTCACGACTGGATCACACCAGCGACCACTACAACCAACTATCACATGGCTAAGTTCTTCAGCAGCTCTGTTTCCTTTGCCAAGCCAAGATGCAGGTGATGATGGATCAATGGACGAGTCAGGGTGGGGGGTGCATGGGAGTGTGTGAGGGAATAACGAGTGA
>JZKD02S0486942.1:201497-220394 GCA_000966675.3 Picea glauca | reverse complement strand
TGATCCCCTCCCTTAGACAAAAAGGGTAATAAGAAAAAATAGGAATAAACTCTTAGTCCTTCAAGCTCCCTCTCTTGTGGAATCATAGCCCCCTATAACTCTAGTCATTGTCCGTCTAGCAACCAACAATGTATTTATTATTATTAATGATCAAATACATTTCTTGGCCATACTAGCCCTTCAATAATTGTTTGGTCACTCTGGCCTCTTATCATTGTAACAATACATTATTTAAAATGGGGGTTCAAAAACCTGGGGTGTTACATCCCCTCCCCCTTATTTTGGCACTGTTCTCAGTGCATATACAAAACAGAGATCAAAATCTCAAATTTATTCAAACAATATGTAGGTACTCTGCCCGTATGGCATCTTCATTCTCCCAGGTAGCATTTTCAGGACTGTAGCAGGTCCACTGAACTTTTACTAGTTCTATAACTCGATTCCGAAGCATTTTGAATTTTTTGTCCAACACCCGCACTGGCTTAACCTGAAAGTCTCCCTCTGTCTCTACTTGAATCAGATGCCAATCAATAACATGGTTAGGATCATGTACATATTTTTTTAGTAAAGATACATGAAATACATTATGCACAATCATGGAAGTAGGCAATGAAAGCATGTATGCAACCAGACCTATTCTATCCAATATTTCGAATGGACCACAGAATCTCGCTTCCATCTTATTACAACTACCCAATTTCAAAGAGATTTTCTTGGGCTTCACTTTCAAAATTACATGCTCCCCTACTTTAAATTCTCTAACTGTCATATTCTTGTCTGCATAACTTTCTTTCTATCTTGAGCTGCCTTTAAATTTTGCTTAATCTTGACCACCTAGTCTTCCATGTCCTTGAGCAACTCCGGCCCAAGTACCACTCTATCTGTTGGGTTGTCCCAGCTCACTGGAGTATTGCATTTCCTACCATACAAGGCTTCAAAAGGGCTCATTTTCAATGAAGCTTGATACCCATTGTTATATGCAAACTCAACCAAGTGTACGTAATCTTCCCACTTAGATGGCTTATCCATCACATAGATTCTCAACATGTATTCAATTATTCAATTGACCCTCTTTGTTTTCCCATCTATCTGGGGATGATATGTTGTGTTGAAGTTTAGATTTGTGCCAAATTATTTAAACAATCCCCTCCATAAATTGGAGGTAAACTTTGTTTCTCTGTCTGAGACAATTGTCCTAGGTATCCCATGCAACCTAGCAATTTCCTTCATGAAAATTTCTGCAATATTAGTTGTTGTATGCATTGTCTTCACAGGCACAAAATGAACAACATTTGTTAATTTTTCAACCACCACCATGATTGAATCGTGTTTCTTATTCGTTTTGGGTAATAGTGTGATGAAATCCATGGTGATCACTCCCCATTTCTTCTCTGGAATTGGCAATGGCTGCAACAAACCTGCTGGGTGCCTATGCCCAACCTTCACCTTCTGACATTCCATACATCGAGCAATGTAATCAACAACATCCTTCTTCATTCCTGGCCAAAAGAAATGGCTTATTACTGCTATAATTGTTTTCTAGTAACCGGGATGTCCAGCATAAGGAACATCATGCATTTCCTTCAGTACCAAATTCCTCAGTTCTCCAGAACTAGGAACATAGATTCTATTTTTATGCATGAGGAATCCATCGTCCTTTATCTCATACTCCTTTATTTTTTGTTGTACATCTCCTTGTTGTAAGTTTTCCTTTACCTGTAGGTAATGTTGATTTGTAACAAGGCCATCTAAAATTGTTCTCTTCAAGTCTAACTAATGCATACTGATAGCAGTAGCATGCATGAGATGCACTATCCTACTAAGTGCATCGACAAATTTATTCTCCTTTTCCTTGATATGCTTGATATCAAAGTCATATTCACTTAAAAATTCCAGCCATCTTGTTTGTTTGGCATTCAAGGTCGGTTGTTCGAAAAGATACTTCAGATCAACGTGGTCTCCTTAATTCAAATTTCTTCCACATGAGATAATGCCTCCACATCCTCAAGTCATGAACAATGGCAACAAGTTCCAATTCATGCCTGGCATAGTTCCTCTCATGTTCCTTAAGCTTTCTGGACTCATATCCACTGACATGTCCATTCTGCGTGAGGACTCCCCCAAGTCCTTCCTTACAATCATTTGTAGATACCACAAAACTTTCATTTGGGTCGACAATATTTAACACAGGCACATGAGTAAGTAATTCCTTCAACAGATTAAAATTATTTTCACACTTGAGTGTCCATCCAAATTTAGTTCCCTTATTTTGCAAAGAGGTGATGGAGTGAGCAATCTTAGAGAACCCTACTATGAACCTTCTGTAGTAGCGGACTAATCCCATAAAAGATCTGACATCTGACACATTTATGGGTGTTGGTCATCCTCTAATGGATTCAATATTATCTGGATCTACTATTATGCCCTGCTCTGAAATAATGTGTCCCAAGTAATGGATCTTCTTTAGATAAAAATAAGACTTACTCAACTCGGTCTACAACTGATGTTCTCTCAGTACTTGCAATACCAATATCAAGTGATGTTCATGCTCCTCTTCAGACTTAGAATAGATAAGTATGTCATCCAAGAATACTATGACAAACTCGTCCAAATAATTTTTGAATATGCCATTCATTAGGCACATGAAGACAGTTGGTGCATTGGTTAGTCCAAAAGGCACCACTACAAATTCATAATGCCCATACCTGGTCCTAAAGGTTGTCTTACAAATGTCTTCTTCCTTGATTCTTACCTGATGGTATCCTGCCCTCAGGTCAATCTTTGAAAATATCTTTTCTCCTCTTAGCTGATGAAAGAGGTCATGAATTCAAGGTAGCGGATACTTGTTCTTTATAGTGTACTTGTTCATTTTTCGGAAGTCAATACACAACCTCAAGGTTCCATCCTTCTTTTTAACAAAAAGTATTGGTGCTTCCCAAGGTGAAACACTTGGACGAATGTACCCTTTCCTCAACAATTCATCCAACTGCATATGTACTTCTTTTAGCTGTGGTGTGCTCATTCTGTAAGGGTTTTTTGACACCGAGGTAGCTCCTGGCACTAAATCAAATGAGAAATCTATCCCCCCTTCTTGGTGGAAATCCAGGTATTTCTTGGAATACATCTTCAAATTACTGTAGCATCAAGAAATCTTCAAGTCTTGGCCCCTTTGTATCAATTGGCTCCTTCACATGGGCTGCATACAGTTGGCATCCTTTTCTAAAACACCTTTTTAGCTGTAAGGTTGAAATCTCCCTTATAGAGATGGGTCTTGGAACTCCTTTCATTGTGCTCTATTTTCCATTTCCATCAAGACATGTAAATGTCTTGTTATGACAATCTAGGACAACTTGATGCTTGTCCAACCAATCCATCCCAATCATAATATCATAAGACCCCAATGGTTTGATGTTTAGATCAACACTAGTATTCATGCCATTAAGACTTATAGAACAACTTATGACCATATCATGGATTCTTCTTTTGGTTCCAGTGGCTAATTGAACCAAACTTGTTTTTCCAAGTTTACTTTTCTCCAAATGTAATCTATCCACTATATTAGGGTCAATGTAACAATGGATTTCTCCTGAATCAATCAAAATAGAAACATGTTGATTTATGATCTTACCTTCCACCTCGATTATATTGGACTGGTACTCTTGTCGATCATTTAAAGCTGCATAGATTCTCCCCATATCTCGACTTTTGTAACCTCTTGGATGTTGTGCATAGTATTCGATTTGTCCTTTATGTGTGGGAAATCCTTGTACATGTGATCTTCCTTGCATCCCCAACATTGGATTGGTGGTCTTCCCCTTTTTCCCTAGGAGTTTTCCTTCTTGAAATACTCCTTAGCATATTGATCTTGATTATTTCTATTAGGCTCATTACTATTGAAGGGAGGTTTGAATCCTTTCCTCCTTTGATCGGACTTTGCATTCTTCTTTTCCTTCCAAGATTTCTACAGGGATTCGCTTCCCTAGCCTTGCTCATACAAGTATTTATCTTTCCTGATGGCCTTAGTCAAGGTCTTGGGTTCATCATACTTGATCTTTTCCTTATAGAAGGATGGAAATCCACTTAGAAATATTTGTATTTTCACTTTCTCACCACCAATGAACCTAACATACTTTAACAATCCAAAGAACTTCTTCTTGTATTCTGCCATAGTCATGCTTCCTAACTTGAGTTCAAAGAACCCCTACATTTTCTTGTCATAGAAATGCTCTGAGAGGTACTCCTTCTGGAAGTACTTCTTGAACCGTTTCCAAGTGATCCTACTTTCATTAACATGTTCCACTTGCTTCATTTGGTCCCACCACACTACAAATTTCCCGTGTAAATGGTAGGTGGAAATCCTATCTTCCAGGTTTGATGAATAGTTATGCAACTGAAAATATATCTAGAGCCCAAGAAACCATGCTTCGACATCATCTTGCCTTTCTCTTTCACCATCGAAGGAAGGTGTCTTGAGCTTCCTTAACTCTCCTTGAAAACTATATATCTCTTGTTTCCTTCTCTAGTGTCTGACAGGAGACACTTCTGGGATGCTTAGGGGATCATCCGATGCATAAAACTTCCTTCTTGAGTAAGGAGGTGAGTGGCATCCATGAGCTCTGCTAGCACTTCTAGAATAACCAACTCTTCCACGAGCATCTCCTCTTTCCTAAAACCTTCCTTCTTCCTCTTGTCTTGAGTTCGATTCCTTCTTCGTTTTCCTTTGCAATTGATTTACACTCTAAAACACTCAAGCATTTATCTCACTTTCCTCTCTCATCAGTCTCTTGTTGTCTTCTTTGTATCTCTACACTTCCATCTTCAATCTTCTTACCCTTTCTATCAACGTTTCATTTTCGCCTTTTTCCTTGCGTCTATTGGACTTTGTCTCTGCATTACCTATTTTGGTATTCTAGCCTTTGGCCTCCTTTTCATGACTGGAGGCTCCCTCACCTTCTCCCATTTCCTAAATACGCATCCTGATCTGATGCACCTAAGCCTCTTAATTCTGCAAAAGGTGCAAGAGACCATTTTGTTAGAATTATGCATATAATAAACAAAATTGCCAAATCATGCTATAAGTATCTTTCTTGTTTATGGAGATCATATCCCCATTCTATGAAAATAACAGTTTTATGTTATCCCTGGTTGACATAGAGTTCACCTTATGCAGGTGCTTCCTTCAAACCATCTCCCAGGTGACCACGACTAGAAACCATGGCTAAATCCTCCCTTAGCACTTTTTTGTCTCAGAGACAACCAATTCGGCCCTTAGCCTTCCTTCCTCGGCTCTCAAAGTGCATATGACCAAGGCCATGACCCTATGTTTAGCTGAAAAAGTGCTTGTTTAGAGCTTTGGGACTTCAAAGATTTTAGCTAGGACTAGATCAATGGTCCTCGTCCTCTTTTACGATCAACAATTGAGATATTCTTCGGGATTCCATGCTTTGGGAGTCTCAAATTTTCTTTCTTGCCTCCTCCCTATACTCCTTTATCCAGGGTTCCTAATCTGTCAACAGGTGTTCTCCCACTGATCAATCACTGTGAATCATTTTGGCATTTCGAGCTTCAGAAGTTTGAAACTTCCCTCCTGCACTTTCTCTTAGAGTGCTTTTACTACGTAGTCAACGATCCCTCAATGCATGTCCTTTGGAATCGATGGTCGATATATACTCCAGTCTTCGGGAGTTTTCAACCCAACCAACCTATCACCTCCTTCCCTTCTGGAGTGCCTGGTCTTCTGAAATGCACGATTTGTCGCCATGTGGTGAAATGTTTGAAGCAGACACATGGCCCAATCAGGCAGGTGACACATGTCACGTTCTAATAGACTTTTCAATGTTCCAAATGCCCAAAACTTACTGACACATGGCACACATCCCATGTGTCCATGTCATCCCCGGTGACGTCATCGTGCCATATCACTTCGGCTCTTCGGGCTTCGAGATTTTTCAAATTAGCACACTTCCAATTCTCCCGAACTTCAAATTCTCGAACTAGCTAATTTTTCTCCATGTATCCTCCTGGATCAGACGACAAGGTTTCACTTCGAGTCTTCACCTAGAGTCCACAAATCTTCTCCACATGTCCTCCTCGATATGATGTCTATGATTTCTTTGGGGCTCTATAATTTGGAGATCTCAATCTTTTTTCCTTGAAAATATTTTTATTCGAAGTTCATGATCTTCTGACGCGTGTCCCTTGTGGATCGATGGCCATGATTCCTTCGGGACTCCAGACTCCAAAAATCTCAAATTTCAAACTTATTTGGCACCACTAGATTTTATCCGAAGTCATGGATCTGGTGACACGTGTCTCTCTGCATATCAATGGCTGAGATCTTCTCGGATGATCAGACAGTCGAGGTTTTCTCTGGCTCTCTATCTCTCCGGGCTTTGGGAGTCTCAAACCTCAAATGAAAATATCTCGAACGGATTCCTCCAAAGTTACTAATATGCTGACACGTAACCTTTGGGTGATTAGCGGTCAGAATATAATTCGGACGATCCGACAGTCGATGTTTACTTTGGGTCTCCAACTCTCTGGGCTTCGGGAGTCTCAAATCTCAACTTCTCCTCACTCACTCTTTCTCGGAGTGCTTTCACCCAGAGCACGCGATTAGTTGATGTGTGTCCTCTTATGTATCGACGGTCCCCAACTACTTTGGCTATTCAGAGTTTCGATGTTCAATCCCTACGTGTCACATCATTGCATGCCTTTCAATTTGCAAGGGCATGCAACGATGATTTGGAGTAACCTACTTTTTGCCCCCCAATTCTCCTGATGCTAACACGTAACCCCCCAAGGAAACTGTGGTTTGTATTGCGGGACCGCCTTGGGAAATTATCTCCCATGTAACTTGGTTCCCCACAATGCCTACTGTTCGTTGATATCACTCTCCAATGGGATTCAACGGTCGCGACCTTAACCCTGCTTCCTTTTCATCAGACGAACCCTTTTTACCTATCCTTCGATCCCGAATCTCCCTAATCCTAACGTGGCGATCGTTCCCAAATAAAAAAGGAATGATCACGATCTGTCAAACCCTCATAGAGGTTCTATGCCGTTTTATCTCCTGCATAGAATTTGCAGGTTGAGAGCTGAGGAAGGAAGGTTAAGGGCCGAATTGCTTGTTTCTGAGACAAAAACGTGATAGGGGAGGATTCAACCAGATTCTGACCAACAGACCCAACCCATACCGGCCCGGTGGTTCAACCAAAATCTCTGATACCAATCTGTAACATACCCAGCCACCCACAGGCCGGGTACGCTACCTGTAAGCCCACCCTTGGACTTCTTTCTCCTACCGACCTTCTTTATTTATTAAGGATGCATAAGATAACATATTTAACGACATGCACAACAATATCCAACAAACATGCAAGATCTAAATATTATGTTAAATGATAATTAAATATACACAATGAAAATACATTCATATACATGTAAATGAAAATTAAACTACACAACGTAATACATTCATACACATATAGTAATATCATGACATAGAGCACTTGTCTTTATGAAAGACGACACTGATTGGCTGCAGACTGAGGATGTTCCTCCCAACTGTAGATACCACTTCTATAAATCCCAACAATAGTGTCACCCTCGATCCAGGGCTATGAATCCACAAGGACGTTTCTAGAGTGTAATTGGGCTCCCAAACCAGTCAGCTCTCAAGCTCTCACAGGTTTCCTGACACCCACAACAATCCAAGTACCCATCTCTCTTCTACCCAGCCTGTGCCACCCAAGAGAATGGACCTCCACCCTCCTTTGCCACATAGTCCCTCAAGCATTACTTCTCCTTCCTGCCAGGGATTCCAGCACAGCTGGTCCAGAATCTCAATGCTGGAACTCTCAGGACTCGCAGTTGTGAGAAAAATATGGCACAAGCCAATGCATTTCAGACATGCAGGCCCCAGGTAATGGCTAGATCACACCAGCGACCACTACAACCAACTATCACATGGCTAAGTTATTCAACAACTCTGTTTCCTTTGCCAAGCTAAGATGCAAGTGATGATGGATCAATGGATGAGTCAGAGGGGGGGGTGCATGGGTGTAATGTACCTCTAAATTGGCATAATTTTTTTCTTTTTTTCTTTTTGGTACATCAATCTCCAACTTTTCGTTAATAAAATTGTAGAACAGGATATTAAAGTTTACCCTGATTATAGACTGACATTCTATCTATTATATGAGGACAATACCATGTTAAACCAAAACATCATACTTTATATGATGGGTTGTCAAATCTTACAATACCTTTTCTACACATATTTTTCTTTTATAAATATTAATAATACTTATACCTATATTCACCTGCATACGATGTTTAATAGGATTCAAATCCTAGTCTTCTTAAAACAAAAGGATTCTTCATGTCGTGTGCAAGTTTAAATTGTTTCCCTGTCATAATAGCATATCCAACATACTATGTAAATGTTGAGAGTTATGACCCTGGTGTAACTCATATTAAGTCATGGTTAGTGGTATTAATTTGTCAAAGTCTGAGTCATTGAAATGGATTTCCCTTAAGGCTCAGTTGTGGTCATATCACTTGTAGTCATCCGACTTAAGGTTTAAAATCAGACAAATCTCACGCACAAATCCTATGCAACTAACTAGTAGCTAAAGGTCGTTCCACCGATAGAGAAGAGGGACGGTAAGCTAACTGAACGAGTTAGTTTTGTGACCGAACAGTTATAACTGGACAAACACGATATGACTGCCATTAATCTGATATCTTGGTTGGTAAGGGAGGTAAATGTATCTGTCAGAAAAGAATTTAAGGCTCTGTGCCTGTGTTTAATAGGGGGTCCTACACGCACCAGTCTTGATGTCTCTCCCACCTAACCTTCCCTAATCCCAACGTGCCAAATCGGTCCTAGCACATGGTCCAACATCCTTCGACATTTACTCTAGTAGTACACCCCTCACTTAGAGTCTAGGTGAGCTCTTTCCTCGTCCATTGTTACTCTTCAAGGAAACAACCTCGACTCTATGGGTGGTTCTTTTGGTTGAGGGGAAACATGTACACTAGAGGTCATTGTTCAACCTTCTAGTCAACCTGACCCATTCTCCTGGTAAGTTCTTATCCTATTATGCAACTTAAAACCATAGGTGTAGAGATCTGGTGTTTCAAATCGGTGAAGGCCTTTTACTTGCAGTTCTTATCAAAGAGGTTTCGTGTATTTCCTTTCGGTATACCGAGAATTTTGGCACTCTGGCTCCTCGCTCTCAAAGCTCAGAGACTTGTCGGTCTAGCCTCCTGGTAAAATAGTTTAGGGTTTTCGGTATGCCCGAGGTTACACTACTTCACGTTCTTAATCGGTGGTTACAGGATGAGACCAGGGTTGAATACATGCGAGTTTTTGTGATTAAAAGGGGTTAGGGTACCCTATGTGTGACAACTCCTTCGCTCCCAACATTTCCTTTGTGAAGGTTGAGTCCTTTCGTTTTGCATTCCGTTTGGTCCCTTAGCTTGTCTTTTCAATGGAGCCCATAGCCATTACTTATCTGGTAAAGAAAAGCCAATACTACTCAAGATATTCGCGTCTAATTCCTGGAAAAAAATTCCTTATATATATGTCTTTGAAAAATAGGGTTCTGTGAGAAATTTATAACGGTATTGCTTCCGTCGAATAAAAGTTTGCACCAATAGTTTTCTTGTATTGGTGATGCTAACTGTTGTCAGGTGACCTCGTAGGGGTTTGATCTTGATACGCCCTGTAATGACTGCTTGTTCACATTACTTTCTATGGTCTTGAATTTGGGGAGGGTTTCAGAGTCCAACATTGAGGTAATATCTTGGTTCAAAACCTGTCTTCGTCACAACTCGATTTATACATGTCTGTGTGTTAAGGAAGTCAATGTCGTCATTTACTATGTTTAAATCTGTTGTTTACTGTAACTGTACTTTTGTTCTATTATAATTTTTTCTCATTCAAGGTACTGGTATAACCACTAATGGTGGGCTTTGATGATGCGAGGACCCATCAGAGACTTATTGCACACTTCTCCGATAACCCGAATAACCACTCAGGAGGAAATCGATAAGGAAAGAAAAGGGCGCGACCACCAATGCAGCAGTTAAGTATTCTCTGGTACATTCCATTAATAATAATTATCACTTATGTTGGTGTTCTGTCGCTTCCTGTAAATAATTTACTGATTCTCAGAATTGATAACTCTTTTAGGCCTGTGTACATGCAAGGTCTCCAGAGCTTCCTCTTCGTCTTCGATATAAAGGTATTCAAGTTCCTTTTTCGATTAACTACTCAGGAGACCTAGCAAACATGATTACAAATTTTGGTCTATGGGCGTTCGATAAAGGCGCCATCTGTAATCTTAAGTTTAGTTTCAACAATCATGAGTAATGATAATTCAAAGGTTTTCCTACGAGAATTACTTTCTAGTTTAAATGAACATTGTAATGGCTATTGTATTAATCAAAACGTTTCACTGTTCGGATGTATCTCAGACTGGCACTTGGTCATTAAGGTCGTCGTTTCAGTTTTCCTTTAAATCTCTGTATTATTCGAATCTTATAGTTATAAATAGTTTTGGAAGGCTTATCTATGATTTGAAGGATTGTTTTCTTAAAATGGATTTCTTTCTTTTACTTAGACATTCTGTATTACCTCGATGAGTCTATAGTATTCCTATTTTTATTTATTGTTAGGGTTGAGGCTTATCCGAGTCAAGTGTTAAGATATGGCCTGCAGATGCTTACTTATTTATATATATATGTATTGATATGTACAGACTTACAAATATACATATTCATATCTATCCTTTTGGTCGCTTTTACTATGTAGGGTAATTCTATCTTGCTAGTAATAGTTTGCACTTTCACATTCAGGATGCTTATACCGAGGCTTGATAATACATGATGCCATTTCTAATTCGCATTGTTGTAGAGGTTTATTTTCCATTCTAATGCATACAGTTTAGTTCTTGTAATAATACATAAGAATATATGTGTAGATATGTTTGCCCTTGATCCTGTTTTACTTTCGGATCCATAGATATAAAATTAAAACTTCAAACTGAACTCTGTACATAAATTCTTACAGCAAAAATAATGACTTACAAGGTATAAAGACTTACAAAAATACAACAACCCTGATTTGTCCTAACAATACATTAAAAAAAGAACACTAGTATTCAATCAGACTTTGACTCAACCATAAAATTCATTCAACATTAGATTTGTAAGGTATGCTATCAGATTCATACATCATTCATTTGGATAGATTTTGCCCGGGAGTATTAAATCCATACCGAATTTAATAGTCGCACTACAACTATGAATGAATCATTCAACAAAAATGGGAAATAATTCGATTCAAATTCAATAAATACATCACATCATATATAAGATCATTCACGCAGAGAGGGATATGAGACATATCTGAACCAGTTAGCAGGAAGGTAAAGAGAACAACCACGTTCCTCCCAACCGTAGAATAGGGCAATCAAAATCACTTGCCAAAATTCACCCCCTAGCCTGACCATGAACCCATGAGGGTGAACTTGGAAAATCTTCCTCAGCAATGTCCTTCAATTCCATCCCATTCCTCTTGCCTCACACTCATTCTGTAGTGTTCATAACAACAATAGAAAAATCATTAGTCTCTTTCTCCTAGCATACTTGGCAGCGTCCTGCCTCCTCACATATGTTATTTATCAATCCAAGTCTATTTGCCTAGGTCTTTTTCCCTCCCTTGGGGATTTTCACAGCTTTCTAAATCCCTGATTTTCAGGGGCTGCTAGTGGCCAAATCCTTGATTTTCCACTTGTAATAATCAGCCCAGAGGTGGTTCCAACATGTTCCCCACTCATGGAGTCATGGTCAATTGATTTTAACATGGTTTTTCCATTTTTCCTCCTGCAATCAATATAAAATATTCTATTTTCATACAAGTGTCATAGTCAACTAGTTAGTTGGGTCAAATCAAATCCCTGCCCAACAATCATAATAATTAATTACAATTATTAAATTTGAAATTCGAAATTTCCATAAATGGAAAAAATCTTCCAAATTCGAATTTACTAAAAACAAAATAATTTCCCAATAAATTTAAATTTAAAAAATATTTTTTTTTGGGGGGATGTCACAATGGGAGTGCATGCATGAGAGTGTGTGAGGGAATAATGATTGAGGGAATGGGAGAAAGGAGAACAAGTCATCAGTCCAACCCCCCCATCAGACCAGAGGTGGGTTTAAGTAACCTCGCGGGGAAAACAAGAACCTCCTGGCCTTCCCCAAGAAGTTCACGTAACCGATCCCCTCCCTTAGACAAAAAGGGTAATAATAAAAAAAAAGAATAAACACTTAGTCCCTCAAGCTCCCTCTCATGTGGAATCATAGCCCCCTATAACTCTAGTATTTGTCCATCTAGTAGACAACAATGTATTTATTATTATTAATGATCAAAACATTACATTTCTTGGGCATACTAAACCTTCAATAATTGTTTGGGCACTTTGGCCTCTCATCATTGTAACAATACATTATTTAAAATGGGGGTTCAAAAACCTGGGGTGTTACAGAGATTTTCAAAGGTAAAAAGGTTAATTAATTAATTAAAGTGATTTAATTAATTAATTAAATAATAATAAAATGAAAGTCACTTTGGTGGGACAAGGTGAGCCAAAAAGTATAAAAGGAAGGCAAGGGCCTCTACTCAGGATTCATTTATGTTTATCTTTTGATTTCTGGCTTCTAGCTAGTGAGCCCAACATTGGGGGTTTTGAGGGTTTTGACTTAACAAACCCTAGAGGATGATTCGGTGGTGAAATATTCCACCTAACTTGTCCCAAGCTTGGTCTCGGAGATACAATACTCTCCCACACCATTCTAGTCAGATCTACATTAGTGCAGGAGGTTCTACACAGCCACAGGCATAGGAAGAGGAGGAGGGCGCACCATTGGGGGTTTCCAACAAGGGGGGCGCACCATCCTTGGAGAGAGATTCATTGTAGGAGATTGGCAGGGCCGTTGAGGATTCTATCACTTGGGTTTTCATTACAGGGCCTTGGACATCAAATCTAGTGCTTTCTGAGATAGTTTTATGGGTCATATTATTTCTTGAACAGTGGGGCGAATTGAAGAGAAGGAGGGCATTTTTGAGATCCAGATCTAGTTCGTTTAGAGGGGTTACACTTCAGATCTGACCCTGAGACTTCACCTACCGACTTGCAGTGTCCCGATCTATATTTCTGGAGAGTTTCAGAGCATTTGGAGGCCTCCTTCAGTAGGGCCGAGTTATCTAGGGCTTCAGTCATCCAGTGGAGCACACCATTCAGTGGGGGATTTTAGATCTACAGAGATTGAGAGGGATCTTGTAGATTCGGGCACCTGGGGTGTTCTTACCATCACCCGATATATCAGTTGGCATATTTCTTAGGGTGATTGGCCTCTTTTGGCAGCAAGGCCGAGTTATTAAGGGTTTCAGCCTCTATTGGAGCGTGGCATTCTTCAGCTGGAGAGTTTGGCATTCGGATCTGATTGTATTGATCTTCATTTCTTATTCATCCTTTGGAGGCATATTTTGTATTAGCGGGGGCATTTTGTAGCAGCTCTTATCTATTGTCTATCTTCTTGGCCATCTGTTGAGAATTCCAGATCGACCTCTTCATTGTAGCAGGTTTCTCTATTTCATGAATAAAGAAGAATTGAGATGTTTTGGCTTGTCTATCTTATTGCATATGGTTGAGGTATGTTCCATGGTTATCTGTTTCTGTTATTTGTGGCATACACACATATAAACACATCTAAACAAGTAGATCAACAAACTGTTTGATGAAATACCACAACCAGAAAAAAGTTTTAAAAGACACCAAAACCAGTGATGATCCTTGCATAATGGCTTGGGATCATTACAAAGTGTGTGTTCCTAGAATTAGAAAGTTGGGTTTGCTTCGGGAGATAGTTGATTCATACTCCTGATACCTGCAACTAGTGTGTTTCATTTCCATCATGTTTGTTTCCTTTTTGGAACATGTGACATTTACTTTCCTGCAAGTGTGATATTTAATTTTCTGCAAAAGTGTGCTTTCAATTCTTGCAAGTGTGGATTTCAGTAGATCCTTACTAGAGCTTGAGAATTGTCTATACTCTATCTAGAAAAGTAATCATTGATACTATGACTACAACACATAGAAAAAATAGTTGTTCTTGCATATACAATGCATGACAGTTCACAAGTTCTATACGAGCTCTAGATTGATAATTAAATGAAAAATAATTTGAGTTGTCTTTCTGAGAAATTAGAAAGGTGATTAAAATGACCCGTCAATAGATGGCATCAAATTTTTATTATTAAAAAATAGAAATACAATTCACATATTACATTGCTTGGTCGTAGCCACATATTATATCTACATTAAGCATTAATTAAATTGGGGATTATAGTGGGTATGTTACATTGCATACCTCTTGATCTTTCTCCCATTCTATCCTTGCTTCTTCCAGCCAATCATATTGTGGAATAGAAATAACACATAAGGAACCCTTTGTTTCTTCTTCTTTCCTTGAAAGTGCATCTTCCACAATATTATGTTTTCCTTTCTTGTAGATAATTTCAAAATAATAACCTAGAATATTTGTAACCCAATTTTGTTTTCTTTTGAAGATAATTGTTGCTCCAAGAAGTACTTCAAATTATTGTGATATGTTTTTACTTTGAAGTGTCTTCCTATTAGGTAAGGGCACAATTTGTTAATTGCATTTTTTCATAAATGGGTTTGAGTATGTTTCTTCCTTTAAGTTGGTTTCTTTCAAATGCAAGGGGCCTTCCTTATTGCATTAAAACTACACCAACAACATGGCCTGAAGCATCACACTCCAAAATATTTTTTTTTGTGAAGTCGGGTGTGGCTAGGACATTAGTTGTACACATAACCTCCTTAATTGTTTCAAAATATTTGGTTTCTTCTTGAGTCCAAGAAAATGTTTCCTTCTTTAATAATGTTGTTATAGGTGCCACTATTTGACCATAGTTCTTGACAAACTTGTGGTAATATTCTTTCATTCCTAAGAATCCTCTAATTTTCTTCAAGGTTTTGGGAATTGGCCATTCCCTCATAGAAGCAAGGGAAGTTACGGTGAGTGTTTTTTTATTAAAGTATAAGCTCAGGAGAAATAATACCATTAGATCCAAGACAACGAGGGTCGTCAGATCATTTCGGCAATTCGAAAGTTGGGAGATGGAGGAAACAACACCTTGAGAGAGAAAGTCCTGAAAACCCGAAGGAGTGACAAGTGACAGGAGTCTACGTCAGATATAGGAAGGGGTTGAGTGGATAGGTGGCGTGTCCTCATCAAAATAGGTGGAGTCAACCTTTGTTGACTATTTCGGGTTTCAGAGGTCAGAGAGTTGGGAGCTTTGCATTTGGATTCGCGAAATCGTGAAGTCTGAAATCCCGATGAAGTGAAAAGTCTGTTGTGGGGCCAGCCTTATTGAACGTGTCGGGATTCGACATTTCGTCATTTCCAAGGACAAGGGATCAGGTTTCTTTGTTCCGAGATTCCTGAAATCGCGAGATGTGATAACAATTTCGACGAATTGACATTTCGGGTTTCGACAGTTGAAGAGTCGAGAAACTCGGAAGGAGAAGTCGCAAAGTCATGAAATCCAAAGTTCTGAAATCGTGAAAGGTGTGATCATATTTTTGATCGGAATATTTGGGTTGATTCTTCGTGTTTGATCACGTGGGAACACCCATAAGAACCTGTGGATACACTGTTAGAGTGTGAAGGGTATTTCCCAAGGGGAACCCAAAGACTCAATTAGATTCAAAGAGAAGATTAGAACGATCCTATGAGGACCTTGGACTTGAGGGTTTGGGGGTTTGCGTCATTTGGTATCAGAGCCCAAAAAAAGTTCTTTGTTTTCTGTAGCGGAGGAAGGAAGCATATTTCTCATCCATGTTGCTGAGAAGAAGAGATAGACCAATGCCTGATCCAGCAGTGGAAAGGGAAATGTGAAAACTAGGTGCCAAGCTTGATGCCATGGAGACAACACAGAGGCGCACAGTCGACACTGGGGATATCAGTGAGACTGACAGTGAAAATGAAGTTGGACCTAGAGAAGAATTCACAATCGAAGATGCTATATA
Source organism: Picea glauca (assembly GCA_000966675.3). NCBI lineage: Eukaryota > Viridiplantae > Streptophyta > Pinopsida > Pinales > Pinaceae > Picea > Picea glauca. Next base: position 204,264 of record JZKD02S0486942.1, on the reverse strand, counting down.
TGAATGCCTATTTAGGGTTGTCGCAAGGATAGGTGCCAGGGCAAAAATGGAGATTCCCATGTATGAGGGGAACTTGGACATTGAAGAGCTTCTAGATTGGATTAGAGCTCTGGATAAATATTTTGACTATGAGGATGTCGAGGAAGACAGGAAAGTCAAACATGATATCACAAGACTTAAAGGGAATGCAACATTATGGTGGGATGAATTGTAGGCTGATAGACGTTGTAAAGACAAGCAAAAAATCAAGAGTTGGGATAGAATGGTTGCAAAGATGAAGGCCAAATTCATACCCAAGGATTATCAAATTACTCTGTTTCGGAGGATGCAAAACTTGAGACAGAAGCTGATGTCAATGAAAGAATACACTGAAGAATTTTATAAGATCAACATCATGGTAGGTCATCAGGAAAGTGATGATGAGAAGGTTTCCAAGTACATGAATGGTCTAAGATATGACATCCAAGATGAGATGAGCATGATGATCATTTGGACAGTAGAATATGCTTATCAGATGGCTCTGAAAGCTGAAGAAAAAATGAGCTGAAAGTAAGGTCAAAGAGGTCGAGGGAAAAGTCAGGCTAGAGGCAAGACAATTTCCCAAAACAGGAACTAGAAACCTCAAGAAGAGGGAAAGAAACCTCAAACTCAACATGAGAGAGGAAGAAGCTCACAGAGAGGACAATATGTTGATAAGAATTCTTTTCCTCGTACCAGAGGAAGAGGAAGAGGCCGAGGTGGAGAAATAAAATGCTTTACCTGTGGAAAAAACAGACATAAATCCTATGAATGCCCAGACAAGAAGAAAGAAGGAGGTGAAAATCACATTGCCGAAGCACAAGGATGGAATGTTGAGGTAGAAGATGTTGAGGGTTGAACATCCTTGATGATGAGAAAAGTTCTCTTAACGCCAGAGAAGGAGGCGGAGAACCCAGTCCAAAGGAACAGACTTTTTCGGACTTCTTGCAAGACCTAAGATAGGGTATGAAAGTCATCGTGGACAGTGGTAGCATAGACAATCTCGTTTCTACAAAGATGGTAGAAAAGTTGGAGCTGGAAACTATTGTACATCCAAGCCCATAAAGAGTTTCATGGCTACAAAAAGGACATACGGTAAATGTCACTAAACAATGTCTAGTTGAATTTAAAATAGGAGGATACAAGGATGAAATATTATGTGATGTCATTCCCATGGATGTTTGTCATCTATTGTTGGGTAGACCGTGGAAATATGACATGAATGTGATTCATTATGGGAGAAAGAACACATACACCCTGGAGAAGAATGGGAGAACTCACATGATGTTTCCAATTAAGGATAAAGAAGTGAAACTTGAGGTGAGCAACATTGTACTTCTCATGACTGGGAAGGAACTTCTTAAGGAAATTAAGAAGAAAGAAGATACACAATTTATTGTGGTTAGGAAGCCTAGAATTGTTTTAACCAGTACAAGAGTGGATGATTTTCCAGAGGAAATCCAACAACTACTGGAAGAGTTCACTGATATAGTAGTGGACGAACTACCTCGTTCGTTGCCTCCGATCAGAAGTATAAGCCATCATATTGATCTTATACTTGGAGTTAGTTTTCCAAACAAAGCAGCGTACAGATTGATGCCACATGAGAATGAAGAAGTCAAGAGACAAGTCCAGGATCTGATGGACAAAGGGTTGGTTAGAGAAATCTTGATTCCATGTGTTGTTCCAACAGTGCTCAGGCCAAAGAAAGATGGAGGTTGGAGTATGTGTACAGACTCGAGGGCAATCAATAAGATTACCATCAGGTATAGATTTCCATTGCCAAGGATGGATGATTTGATGGATTACTTGAGTGGAGCAAGATTCTTTTCAAAGATTGATTTGAAAAGTGGATATCATCAAATCCGAATGAGAGAAGGTGATGAATGGAAGACGACGTTCAAGACGAATGAAGGGCTGTATGAATGGCTTGTTATTCCATTTGGCTTAACAAATGTGCCTAGTACTTTCATGAGATTGATGAATGAAGTCTTGAAGGATTTCATAGGAAAATTTGTCATCGTATATCTTGATGATATATTGATTTTTAGAAAGACATAAGCTGAACACTTGAAGAATTTGGCTACTGTGATGAGGAGATTGCAGCAAGAAAAATTGTTGATAAATATGAACAAATCAACATTTATGAGGACATAACTCACTTATTTGGGTTTTGTTATCTCTGCAAATGAGCTGAAAATGGATCCAAAGAAGGTGGATGCCATTAAGAATTGGCCATCACCGAAGAGTATATTTGAAGTTCGAAGCTTTCATGGATTAGCTTGTTAGAAAAACAGGACCGCGGAGCAATAAAATAAAACAAATGTAGAAACAAAACACAGAAGACACACAATACAAGAGAGACACATATTTACATGGTTCACCCAGTGTGGGCTACATCCACCAGAGAAATTGCTAGGTCCTTCCTTTATTATTATCCAGCAAATGAAGGGATACAACCTACATCAAAACCCGCCGTAACTTCCTCTTCTTTCTCTCACAGTATCCTCTCTCAGAATACAATATTCACCATCATCCATAGTTGCAATACATTTCCCTCATAAAACAGGGTTGCCTTCTAAAGCAAAAAACCCTAACATAATCTCTACCGTTAGATCTGCGACCTTATAATGAACAGTCTAGATTTACAATGAAATTACAATATACTTTTACAAGGCAATTTTTGCTTCGAGGGATTTGCTCCTGAACCCCCATTAGGGGACGCTACCCCCGAACCCCCATTGGGAGC
>JZKD02S0486942.1:162317-196764 GCA_000966675.3 Picea glauca | reverse complement strand
GTGGGCTACGTCCACCAGAGAAATTGCCAGGTCCTTCCTTTATTATTATCCAGCAAATGAAGGGATACAACCTACAGAAAAACCCACTGTAACTTCCTCTTCTTTCTCTCATAGTATCCTCTCTCAGAATACAATATTCACCATCATCCATAGCTGCAATAAATTTCCCTCATAAAAGAGGGTTTCCTTCTAGGGCAAAAAACCCTAACATAATCTCTATCGTTAGATCTGCGACCTTATAATGAACGGTCCAGATTTAAAATGAAATTACAATATACTTTTACAAGGCAATTTTTGCTTCGGGGGACACTTCCCCCGAACCCTCGCTGGGGGCCTGCTTGCCCCCAAACCCCCTAGCCAGGGGGATATCCCCCCTTGACCCCGCAGAGGGGGTACCCCCCCCTCTGCACTCCCCGTCATGGAAGAGTGTACATACTTCTGGGGTGTAAATACTTCATGGGGTATAAACACGGCTAAAAGAAAGGACCTCTGAATCAGGAAGATAATCAGGCTCCACAACCAACATAGCTAGTTTCTACAGGAAATTTATCAGAAATTTCAGTGGAATTAGCACACCAATGATGGATACGGTGAAGAAAAGACATAAATATTTTCACTGGACAGAAGAAGCAGAGAAAAGTTTCAACTTGATGAAGAGGAAGATTACTGAACAACCAATTCTGGTGTTGCCAGATTTCAGTAAGACAGTTCAGGGCAAATGTGACGCTAGTGGATTTGCAATTGGAGCAGTCTTGAGCCAAGACAATAGACCGACTGCATACTTCAGTGAGAAACTGAATGAGGCGAAGATTAAGTACTCAACGTATGACAAGGAATTTTATGTAGTCATACAAGCTCTAAAGAAATGGAGGCATTATTTTTTCCCTAAAGAGTTTGTTTTGTACAGCGATAACCATGTTTTTCAATTTGTAACTTGACAGGACAAATTTAACCAAAAGCATGCTAAATGGGTTGAATACATGCAAAATTTTACTTTTGTAATCAAGCATATTTCTGGAATTGCTAACAAAGTTGTTGATGCTTTGAGTAGGAAATGGTTGCTTATTCAGGAGTTCAGAGTCAAAACATTGGGTTTTGATAACCTCAAGGACATGTACAGAGACGATCCAGATTTTAAAGAGGCGTATGAGGCATTTGAGAATCCAATTCTCAGGGATAGAAGTCAATGGACTAAATATATGATCCAGGATGGATTATTATTTAGAGGCAATCAACTGTGTATTCCAAAATGCTCCATGCGGGAGAATCTGTTGAAAGAAAAACAAAATGAGGGATTGGCCAGACACTTCGGTCATGACAAAACGTTCTCAAAACTAACTGGCTCATATTTTTGGCCAGGGATGAGGACAAGTGTCAAAATATTTGTGGACAGATGTAGAATTTGTAAACACTCAAAAGGAAGAAGGTAGAATACAGGGTTATACCAGCCATTACCCATACTTGAGAGGCCATGGGATGCAGTGAGCATGGATTTCGTATTGGGGCTACCAATAACACAAAGAAGATTTGATTCAATCTTTGTGGTGGTAGACAGATTTTCAAACATGGCACATTTTATACCATGTCATAAAACCAGTGACACAACACATATTGCGAACCTATTTTTCAAAGAAATTGTCAGAATTCACCGCTTGCCAAGGAGTATCCTGTCAGATCGAGACACCAAGTTCATGGGACATTTCTGGAGGAATTTATGGAAGAATATGGGGACAAGTTTGTCATTTATCTCAGCTTATCATCCTCAGAAGGATGGGTAGACAAAAGTTGTAAACAAAATCTTGGGAGATTTGTTGAGGAGCCTAGTCATTGAACACCACAATCAATGGGATCACATTCTGCCACAGGCAGAATTTGCTTATAACAATTTGATCAATAGAAGCACAGGGTAAAGTCCATTCCAAATTATATATGGGATGCAGCCAAGGGGAGTTTCTGAATTAAAGGATGTGGAACGAGTTGAATTCAGAAGTGCCAGTGTAGAGGATTTTGCAGAAGCAATAAAGGAGCTTCACAGCCAAGTGAAGGAGAGATTGCAGAATTTGAATCAAGAGTACAAGCGCAGAGCAAATCAACACAGACAAGAACTTCAGTTTGAATTTGGTGATCTAATTCTTTCACACCTGATAAAGGAGAGGTTACCAAGGGGAACATATAAAAAACTGAAAATGAAAAATATTGAACCATGCAAGGTCTTGAAGAAATTTGGGGCAAATGCATATGAGATTGAATTACCCAATGGGATCATAATTTCACCGATATTCAACACTCAGATTTGTACCCTTACAGAGCTGAAGAATCAGGAGTAGATAGTGAACAGACAGAGGTTCAGTGGACTAAACAAATGCCTGTAGCTAAAAAGCCACAGATGGAAAGTATACTTGAAAAGAGAGTCAACAAAAAGACCAGGAGGAAAGAGTATTTTGAGTACTTGATCAAATGGAAGGGACATCCAGTTGAAGATGCCAGCTGGGAAGATGAAGTAGAGATTCAGAAGCATGGGCAGACTGTGCCAGAGCTCATGAACAGGAGTCCATGAAAATTTTCAAGCGAGGGAGTATGATGCAAGAGCATCGCCAGTAGCAAGCGAGTGCAGAGGCGAAAGACAGTTGGGACAAGCGCCAATGCATTTTTCACATGGTGAAAGTGCTTTTGAAAGTTTAAATGTGAAAATATTAAATTTAATAGTTAAGAGGAAGCACACTTGTATATTGTAAACAGATCATGAGCAATTTTCTCTCATCTGAAGTAGGTAGAGGCATTTATGTGTAGTAAATGTAAGTAGGTAGATTTAAATTCTAGATTAGACATTTTAGAGCATAGGAGGGAAAACTAACTATAGACACCCTCACCTTTGTATCATTGAAAAGGGTTATCAATTGTATCATTGAGCATAGAGAAAAGAAGCAGATAACTATGTGAAGAGAAGAACCCATGTACAAAAGTTCTGAATTAATATAAAGAGCTTTGGTTCAGATTCATCGTGTTATGATGCTTTATGTGTATACATGTTGAATGGTATGCTTATGGTTGTTTATTCTCTCTGTTATGAATTTTCTTAATATTGTGTGAATGTATGATTTCATGTCGAATGTTTGAAGTCTGAGAGAGAGAGAGAATGAGTTTCAATTGTTTCTCAACCTGAGTGAGAAGTTCCTGCAAGGAGTGCAGTGAAATCGTCTGCAAGGAGTGCTTTGACGAAGGTTCATAGTTTATCTCTGAAATCTCAGGAGAAATACCGTTGTTCTCATTCCCTCGGAAGTGCAGGTGAGACACCGAATCCGTGCAAGGTGTGCGCAAGCTGGTTGGAAGTTCAAGTCTTCTCAACTAAGGGGTGACTTGAAGGACTACTATTGTAGGAGGGTGCATAGAGTCGAGGATTCAAATGCTTAGAAGTATTTGAAGGGTTTCCGCAAGGAGTGCGTGCATGAGTCTTTTGAAGAATCAAGGTCGCAGAGAAAGCTCAGGAGGGTTAGTGCTTTGAAGTATCCAAGGGGAGACACAACAAAGTTGTTTGGCAGAAGTCAAGTCGAGGCGAATGAATCTTGTTAAATTTGCAGAAGTTATTAGGGAAGGAACGGACGGACGAAATTCTCCGTGGAGAATTCGCAAAGTCTCGAGAGTCATTAGATCTTGCAGAGAAGAAAGGGAAGTTACGAAGAGTATTTTTTTCTTAAATTATAAGCTCAGGAGAAATAGGACCGTTAGATCCGATCCAACGAGGGTCGTCAGATCATTTCGGCAATTCAGAAGTCGGGAGACGGAGGAGACAGCGCCTTGAGAGCAAAAGTCTCGAAAACCCGAAAGAGTGACAAGTGGTAGGAGTCTATGTTAGAGATAGGAAGGGGTTGAGTGGACAGGTGGCATGTCCTCGTCAAAATAGGCGGAGTCAACCTTTGTTGACTATTTCAGGGCTTGGAGGTTAGAGAGTTGGGAGCTTTGCATTTGGATTTGCGAAATCGTGGAGTCCGAAATCCCGATGAAGTGAGAAGTCCATTGTGGGGCCAGATTTTATTGAACGTGTTGGGATTTGGCATTTCGGCATTTTCGAGGACAAGGGATCAGGTTTCTTTGTTCTGAGATTCCCGAAATCGCGAGACGCGATAACAATTTTGGCGAATCGACATTTCGGGTTTCGGCAGTTGAAGAGTCGAGAAACTCGGCAGGAGAAGTTGTGAAGTCACGAAATCCAAATTTCCGAAATCGTGAAAGGTGTGATCATATTTTTGATCGGAAGATTTGGGTTGATGCTTTGTGTTTGATCACACGGGCACACCCATAAGGACCTGTGGATACACTGCTAGAGTGTGAAGGGTATTTCCCAAGAGGAACCCAAAGAATCAATTAGACTCAAAGAGAAGATTAGAATGATCATGTGCGGACCTTGGACATGAGGGTTTGGGGGTCTGCGTCACTTCCCAAGATTTGTTGTAGATTAGTATGCCATGAAAAAATACTAACACAAATTTTCTAAGGAAGGGTTTGAGAATATAATTCATCAAGATTTGAAATGTTGAAGGTGCATTAGTAAGTCCAAATGGCATAACCAAAAAATCACAATGACCTTCATGTGTTATAAAGGTTGTTTTGGGAATGTCTTCATGTCTCATTCTGATGTGATGATATCTCAAACGAAGATCCAACTTAGTAAATAAAATTTCTCCATGCAATTCATCTAATAATTCATCAATGAAGGGAATGAGAAACTTGTATTTGATGGTCATTTTTTTGAGTTGTGTATAATCTGGACACATACACCATGAACCATCCTTCTTTGTAACCATCACTACTAGTGAAGAGAAAGAACTTTGGCTAGTTTGAATTATCATGCCTCTAACATTTCTTGGATCATATGATCAATCTCATTTTTTGTGCATATGGATACCTGTAAGGCTTAATGCTAGGTGCTACACTTCCTGGTTCTAAATGAATAGCATGGTCATGATCTAGACTAGGTGGAATAACCTTACGCATCTCTCCAAATAACTTGGAATGGTTGTTGATAACTTTTTGGAGATCCACTGGAGTAAAGGATATAGATCTTTGAACATCTAGTGAGCACAATTGTGCAATTACACCATGGTGCCCCTTTTTTAGTAATTTTGTCATGCTATTAGAGCTTATCACCTTAGATAGTTTCCCTTGGATACCTCTAAGCTCATTTTCCTTTCCTTCTAAGGAAAATATCATGAAAGTATATTAAAAATTAAGGGAAATCGTTCCCAATGATTGTAATCATTAGACCCCTAATACAACATTAGAACCACCCATTTGGATGGAAATCATGGGACTATCCAAAAAATTCTTCCTCATATTGAGATTAATACTATGGAACTTCCTACAAAAAATTATGCTACCTCCATTTGCAATCATTACTTGAAATTTTGGTGTTGGATATATAAAGAAATTGATATATTTTTCTAATTTGTAACTGATTAAGTTATGGGTACCACCAGAATCAATCTAAATTGTTGCCTTTTTATTTTTGATGTATCCTTGTATCTTGAGGGTTTGTGGAGTATTGATGTTGGCCAAGGCATCGTTGGAGGAGTATCTTCTACATCTAGATCTTGTGATGGTTCTAGTTCTTGATCTTCTTTGACGCATCCCCCCTCCTCTCCTAGGGGTTGCACGAACTCTCGGTCAAGGATCTTCACAAAGATGAGCTGAATTAGCTCCTTGGGAACCTGCTAGCCCCCAATTCAATTTAACATAGGCCCTTTAGTCACCTTAGGCATAGGTCAATAAGAAACCGCTGACCCCTTCCTTAACGCTCTTTAAGATTAGAATTTTGTGGGCGCTAGTTCCTCTTTCTATCCCCTCTCCACACGCAACCTCGGGCTATGACCCGGGGCTAAACCCTAAAAGGTGCTTCGAAATTCGACGTTCGGGAGTTTCGAACACTCCAACTACTTTTCCTCTTGAATTTCTTCACACCCGAAGTGATGGATTGAGCGCCACTTGCTTCACAATTTATGGCTAGAACTTTCCTGCTATGATCCAATGACACCCGTCCTCTCTGTGATCTGATCGTACAGATCTCCTCACTATTTGCAACTTGATGAAATCAAATTTTTCTCCACGCAAAACTTCCGGGTGTCTTCCCCACAAACTTTCTTATCCGTTGCCATGTATCCCCCTCACATCCAATGACTAGGATTACTTCGCGGATTGAGGACTTCGACAATCCTCGCTCCTAAAACACTTAAAACCTATGATCTACGAAGTGTCGTAGAACTCCACAACTAGCCTCTGTGTAATTTTCCCAAATCTGTCGATCTAGAACGATCCCACTTCCTCCTGAGCGGATCTTTCTAGTTAACTTGGGAAATATTAAACGGCTCCGCCCTATTGAAGATTTCTCTCCCTCTATCTCTTTTGAGCTTGTTCCTCCTTCGAACTTTTGGTCCTTAGAGTGTTTTCTTCAACACTTAGTCGAAATTTGAATTTGTGCATGCCCTGCAATAGATCTTCACACATGACTTAGATTCTTTGTAAATGGTTGTGTACACCTTGCAAAAGTTATTCACACAACTCAATTTCCTCTTCTAAACAAAAGAACTTAAGTATATTTTCACCTGGCACACCTTGCGAGGTATTCTACACTTTGTCTTGAAAAAAGATTCAAGCTACTCCTCCTGAGCTTCTGATTCAAAGGAATATGTCGATGCAAACCTTGTGGACACTTATTCACCCCTTGCAAACAAAAGCTTCATGATATCTCTTCTGAGTTTCTGATTCGAAACACACTCTGTCAACGCACTATTTACGGACAATATGCACTCCTTTCATAGGCTCGTGAAGAGAAACAATTGAAACTTATCTAAACTCTCTCAGATTCATGTATTCAACCATGTAAATGCATTCATAAAAAAAATAATGAGTAAATAACATAAAACATAAGGAAACATAAAACCTACCATGCATTCAGGTAGACACAACAATAGCAACACCAGACACTTGGGATCAACACTTCTCTTTTATATTCATTCAAATGAAAATATACATGGACTCATACAATTCTGATAAGCTTCAACAACAACTTCTACATTTAATACAACTACAACTACAATAACCTCTTGTTGTCCCAACTCTCATCAAATACAACTTCTTCAACAACCTCTACTAGGAAACAATCCAATTTATTTATACAAAAGAGCTCCTTGAGATTTCCCTCCGACTACCTTAGTGTTATATTATCAAATTAAAATCTACCAACTACTAAGGTTTATTACAATAAATGTTTGAGACATAAAGATAAGAGAAAATGCATCAAATATGTACTACAACCTACTACATTAAACAAAATATATCTCCCATCGATCTCATGTGATGGCTCCACTCCTAAACATTAAAGACGTTCATTGATTATAGTCTTTTCAAAATATTTCATGACATGTTCTTTTTGAAATTTAAAATTTCCTTCAAAATGCATGCAGGGATGTTGATTTGTCCTCCACTCACGCTTTACTGACAATGCTCCTGCATCATACTCCTCTAGACAAAAAATCATGGACTCCTATCCATGAGCTCCTGCACTAAATTTCAATGCTTATGGATATCCGCTTCATTTACCCAACTGGCATCTTCTACTGGGTGTCATTTCCATTTTACCAAATACTCGAAATATTTCTTTCTCCTGGTCTTCTTACCAATCCTCTGATCTATGATATTCTCCATCTACAGATTTTCTACTACATGCATATGATTCTCCCATTGGATCTCTTTTTGATATTTTGATCTTCTTGTGTCATCTTCCCTATAAGGATACAGGTCTAAAATGTTGAATATGGGTGATATACCCACATCTCCTGGTCGCTCTAACTCATAAGCATTCACATCAAATTTCCTTAGGATCTTGCATGGTCCTATTTTCTTCATTTTCAGTTTATTATATGTTCCCCTCGGGAACCTTTCCTTCCTAAGATGTGCCAGAAATTGATCTCCAACTTCAAATTGTAGTTCTCTCCAATGCTGATCAAATCTGTGCTTGTATTCTTTACTGCTTCTTTGCAACTATTCTTTGATATGATTATGAAGCTTCTACATTTTTGCAGTGAAGTATTCAACTCCAATGCTTCTAAACTCATTCTGATCCAGATATCTCAACTATGATACTCCTCTTGGCTTCATTGCATACACTTTCTGGAATGGACTATTTCCTGTACTCTAGTTTACTGATTCATTGTATGCAAACTTTGCTTGTGACATAATTTGATCCCAGTGACTATGATATTCAATGACCAAACTCCTCAACAAATTTCCTAAATTCTGATTCACCACCTCAGTCTATCCATCCGTTTGAGGGTGATATGCAAAACTAAAGGATAGTTTTGTTCCCATTTTATTTCACAATGTTCTCCAGAAATGACAAAAAAATTGGTGTCTCTATCTGAAATAATACTCATGGGCAACCCATGAAGTCTCACAACTTCCTTGAAAAACAAATTTGCAATATGCGTTGCATCACTAGTTTTTTGGCATGGGATAAAGTGTGTCATCTTTGAGAATCTATCAACTACCACAAAAATGGAATCACTTCCCTTTTGTGTTCTTGGAAAATCCAACACAAAATCCATGCTTGTTGCATCCCAAGGCCTATCTAGAATGGGCAATGGTTGATACAACCCAGTGTTTTGTTTCTTTCCTTTTGCATGCTGGAAAATCTTACATATGTTCACAAAATTCTTCACATCTTCTCTCATACCTAGCCAATAGTACGAACTGTTCAACTGTGAAAATGTTTTTTCATGGCCGAAATGTCTAGCTAGATGTCCACTATGTTTTTCTTTCAACATATTATCTCTCATTGAGCATCTCGGTATGCACAACTGACTACCTTTAAACAACAATCCATCTTGAATTAGATACTCTGTCCACTGGATTCTATCTCTAATCACAGGATTTGCACATGCTTCATATGCCTCTTTAAAATATGGATTGTCACAATAAATCTCCTTAAGTTGTTCAAACCCTAAGGTTTTCACTTGAAATTCCTGCAAAATTAGACATCTCATGCTCAATGCATCAACAACTTTGTTAGCATTCCTAGAAATATGCTTCATGACAAAAACGAAATTTTGCATAAACTCTATCCACTTAGCATGTCTCTGATTTAACTTCTCATGTCCGATTATGAATTGTAAAGTCTGATTATCGCTATACAAAACGAATTCTTTTGGTACAAGATAATGCATCCATTTCTTCAAGGCTTGAATTAATGCATAAAATTATTTATCATATGTGGAGCATTTTCTCTTAGTATCATTCAGATTCTCACTGAAATATGCAACCTGCCTATTATCTTGGCTCAAGACTGCTCCAATTGCAACTCCACTAGCATCACATATTACTTGAAATGTCTTCCCGAAATCTTGCAAGATCAGAATCGATTGTTCTGTTATCTTCTCCTTTAATATCCTGAAACTTTTCTCAACTTCTTCTATCCATTTGAAATATTTGTGTCTCTTCTTCATCGTATCTAGCATCGGTGTATAGATTCCACTAAAATTTCTAATAAAATTCCTAGAGAAACTTGCTAATCCATGGAATCTTCTCACCTCGAATATGCTCCTTGGTGATGGCCATTCTTTGATTGCTTTCACCTTCTCTGGATCCATCTTCAACTCATTTGAAGAGATCACAAAACCCAAATAAATGAGTTTTTTCTTCATAAAAGAGTGTTTCTTAAGATTTATCAACAACTTCTCCTTCTGCAATCTCCTCATTACTAATGTCATATGTCTCAAATGCTCCTCTTTAGTTTTACTAAATACCAATATATCATCCAGATATACAATTACAAACTTACCAATGAAATATTTTAATACGTCATTCATAAATCTCATAAAAGTACTTGGGGCATTTGTTAAGACAAATGACATAACAAGACACTCATACAACCCCTCATTTGTCTTGAAGGTTGTTTTCCACTCATCACCTTCTCTCTTCCTTATCTGGTGATATCCACTTTTCAAATATATCTTTGAAAAATAGTTGGATCCACTCAAACAATCCATTAAATCATCCATCCTTGTAAAAGGAAATCTGTACCTGGTGGTGATCTTGTTTATGGCTCTTGAGTCTGTATACATTCTCCATCCTCCATATGTTTTTGGACTCAACAAAGTTGGTACTGCACATGGACTCAATCTTTCTCTGACCAATCCCTTGTCCATCAAATCCTAGACTTGTCTTTTTATCTCCTCATTCTCTTGAGGTGTCAATATGTACGCTACTTTGTTCGACAAAATTGCTCCTAGTATTAAATCAATGTGATGGCGGATACTTCTGATAGGTGGAAATAAGTTAGGCAACTCATCCACTTCTATATCAGCAAAATTCTCTAACAACTCTTGAACTTCCTTGAGTAGATCCTCCATAGAAGTTCTTGTAAGGATAACTCTTGGTTTCCTCACCACAACAAATTGCATCTCATTTTCCTTCTTTACTTCACTCAGGAGTTCCTTCCCATTCATGAGAATTATACGTGTGTTGGCTTCTTCCTTTACTCTCTTCTCCTATATTGGCAGTAACATGTGTGTCCTACCATTATTTTCCAAGGTATAAGTATTTTTCCTTCCATCATGAGTGACATTCCTGTCAAACTTCCATGGTATCCCCAACAAAACATGACATACATCCATGGGAATCACATCATAGATAATTTCATCTCTATATCCTCCTATTTTAAATTCAACCAAACATTGTTTAGTTACCATTACCCGGTGACCTTTTTTCAACCACGAGACTTTATATGGACTTGGATGTACAGTTGTCTCCATCTCCAATTTCTCCACCATATCAGTGGATACTAAGTTATCAGTGATCCCACTATCAATTATCACCTTGCATACTATATCTTTAGTCTTGAAAGTTGTTCTGAACAAATTGTTCCTTTGCACTGGATTTTCAACCTCTAGCTCTAGTTTTAATAGAACCTTGTTCATCATCATATATTTTCCATCTTATGGACCTTCTGCCTCAACATTATGCTTCCGCGCTTCCGAAATGTGAGCTTCACTTCCTTCTTTCTTTTTCTCGGGACATTCCCAAGACATGTGTCTTGTCTTTCCACAGGCATAACACTTCACTTCTCCTCCTCTATTTCTTCCACTTCCTCGCGAAAAATAATTTCTTCCACCACTTTGTCTTCCTCGAGAACTTCCTCCTCTTTTAGAGTGACTATGGGGTTTTTGAGTCTGACCCTTGGGTTTTTTTCCTTGTCATGGACAATTCCCTTACCTTTGTGTGGACTCTTGCCTCTACTTCGCCGACTCTGGTTTTTGACCAACTTCCCCTCTTCCTTAAGAGAAATCTGATAAACGTCCTCCACTATCCTTACTTTCATCATGTTGATTTCATCTTGGATTTCATATCATAGGCCATTGATATACCTGGCAACCTTTTCCTAATCTCTCTCTCTCTTTGTCCAACACTGATGTTCAACCTATAAAACTCCTCTATGTACTCTTTGATTGTCATTCGTTTTTGTCTGAGGCTCTGCATTTTCCTAAATAGATTTATCTAATAGTCCTAGGGTATGAATTTAGCTTTTAACTTGGATACCATTCTATCCCAACTCTTAATATTTTTCTTACCTTTGCTTCTTTTGTCAGCACACAATTCATCCCACCACAGTGTTGCATGTCCTTTCAACATGGTGACAACATGATTTGCCTTTTTCTCCTCATAAACATATTCATAGTGGAACTATTTATCCATGGATCTTATCCAATCCAACAACTCTTCAACGTCTAAATTACCTTCATACATTAGGATGTCTATCTTCTCTCTAGCTCCAAATTTTACAACAAATTTTAACAAGGAGTCTTCCACAACTTTTTCTATTAAAGATTATTCAACTTCTCTCTCCTCACTTTTTGCGTCACTAACGTCTCCAACATCATTTTCTATCCTTTTTTTTGTCTCCATCATGTCTAACATTGCACGTAGTTCTCTCATCTCCCTTTCCACCACTGGATTTTCTACAGGTGGTTCTACACGTTTCCTAGGCGACATTGTGTTGACCTTTTCTCCTTTATACAACTAAAACTTGATGTATTTGATACCACTGGATGTTATCAAACTACCTCTTTTTACCTCCTCACCTTTACCTGCTATCTGCAATAAAATATCTTCTCTAATACCACTTGACACAACCCCCTTCCTCTCCTAGGGGTAGCACGACCTCCCGGTCAAGGATCTTCACAAGGTCGAGATGAATTAGCTCCTTGGGACCCTGCTAGCCCCCAATTCGGTTTAACATGGGCCATTTAGTCACCTTAGGCATAGATCATATAAAACCCTCAATCCCCTTCCTTAGCGCTCTTTAAGATTAGAATTTTGCAGGAGCTAGTTCATGTTGCTAACCCCTCTCCATATGTGACCTCGGGCTATGACCCAGGGCTAAACCATGAAAGGTGCTTCAAAATTAGGCGTTCGGGAGTTCTGAACACTCCAACTCCTTTTCCTCCCAAAGTGCTTCACACCCGAAGTGACGGATTGAGCGCCACTTGCTTCACAATTTACAGATGGAACTTTCCCTCTGTGATATGATGACACACATCCTCTCTGTGATTTGATAGTCTATATCTCCTCACTCTTCACGACTTCACGAAACAAAATTTTTCTATGTGCAAACCTTCAAGGTCTCTTCCCCATGAACTTTCGTATCCATTGTCATGTATCCCCCTCACAGCCAACGGTTAGGATTACTTCACGTCTTGAGCACTTCGGCAATCCTCGCTCCTCAAACACTTAAAACCTCTGAACTATGAAGTGTCATAGAACTCCATGACTAGCCTCCGTGTAATTTTCCCAGATGTGATGGTCTAGAACGATCATGCTTCCTCCTGAATGAATCTTGGTCGTTAACTTGGTAAATCTTAGAGGGCTCCTCCCTATTAAATATTTCTCTCCTAATATCTCTTCTGAGCTTGTTCATCCTTCAAACTTTTTCTCCTTAGAGTGTTTTCTTCGACACTTAGTCAAAATTTGAATCTGTGCATGCCTTGCAACATATCTTCACACACGACTTAGCTTCTTTGTGAACGACTATGTACACCTTGCAACAATTCTTCACACAACTCAATTTCCTCTCCTAAAAAAAGAACTTAAGTATATTTCTGCCTGCACACACCTTGCGAGGCCTTCTACACTTTGTCTCGAACAAAGCTTCAAGATACTCCTCCCGAGATTCTGATTCAAAGGACTATGTCGATGCACACCTTGTGGACACTTATGCACTCCTTTCAAATGAAAGCTTCACGCTATCTCTTTTGATCTTCTGAGTCAAAACAGACTCTTTCAATGCATTATTTCCAGACAATATGCACTCCTTGCATAGGCTCATAAAGAGAAACACTTGAAACTTATCTAAACCCTCTCTGATTCATGTATTCAACCATGCAAATGCATTCATAAATGAAAGTGAGTAAATAATAGAAAACATAAGGAAACAAAAAACCTACCATGCATTCAGGTAGACAAAACAATAGCAACACCAGACACTTGGGATCAACGCTTGTTTGTTATATTCATTCAGATGAAATATACATGGACTCATACAATTCTTATAAGCTTCAACAACAACTTCTATTGTAAATACAACTACAGCTACAATAACCTCCTATTGTCCCAACTCTCGGCAAATACAACTTCTTCAGCAGCCTCTATTAGGAAACAATCCAATTTATTTATACAAAAGAGCTCCTTGAGATTTCCCTCTGACTATCTTAGCTCTATCTTATCAAATTAAAATCTATCAACTACTAAGTCTTATTACAAAAAATGTTTGAGACAGATAGATAAGAGAAAATGCATCGAATCGGTACTACAACCTACTACATTAAACAAAATATATCTCCCATCGATCTCATGTGATGGATCCGCTCCTAAAAATTAAAGACGTTCATTGATTACGGTCTTTTCAAAATATTTCATGACATGTTCTTTTTGAAATTCAAAATTTTCTTCAAAATGCGCATAGAGATGCTGAGTTATCCTCCACTCGTGATTTGCTGATGATGCTCCTATATCATTCTTCCTCTTCATAGTCTATGTAGAATAATTTATTCTCACTCCATTTATTCCCCTTACTATACTTGTTTTCATAATTGAAACATAGTCCCTTCTCTCTTCTTTCATCCATTTGTTGAGGTGTCAACCTTATCGATTGAGGTACAGTTGTCTTATGAACCCCAAAACGATCTTTGATACTTGTGTATTCTCCAATGGTATGTTGATTTTTCATAGGCTAGGTTAAGCATGAAGTTTATTCCATTTTATCATTTAACCATAACCATAAATGTTGCAGCAACCAAGATCACAAGAAGAAGCACCATGCACAAGAACACAAAATGTATCCTGGGAAACCCTTCTCAACAAGGGAAGAAAACCAAGACAAATCCTTTGCTATATTCTTCAAGAGAAATACCTTCACCACCAAGAAATACTTGCACACAAGAGGGTGCTTCAAACCCTACAACTCTAGAACCCAAGAGAGGTGCACACCTTTTTCCAAAGAAGTGTACTAGCTTAAATTTCCAAACTCACAAGAAAGATACGATTCTACAATGGGGAATCTTCCCTTACTAATATTATACTTTTCCTATCAACTGAAGTGTCTATTGGCTCAACAGGGCCGACCTCTCTAAGTCACTTTAATATTATTATTATTATTATTATTAATATTATCCAGATTAATTATGTTTTACCTTTATTATTAATCACATTAAGGTAGGGATGACCTGTACCCTTTACATAACAATTAGGGTTGCAGGCAAGTCTGACTCTTGAACAATATATAGAAAAGGATCTGATACACCCACTAGTGCTCATCCAATAGGGGAACATCCATAAGGATGTCATATATATGGTTCACTGCATTACACAGAGGAACCAGATCTTCACGCGTTCACCTGTGTTTGTCCACAGGTACGTCTAATCTACAGATCTTCTTTCTCACTGCCACACACAAAAGAATCATCTGGAGTCTTCTCGTCAACTCTGCTGCTTAGAGGAGGCTAATACATCATCTTCATTTCTGTTCACATGGGGATGCACCCAACACTTTCATATTTCACACGTTCACCTTGTGCTCAGCCACATGCACATCTAAATCAACAGATCGACTTTCCCACTAGATAATCATTTGGATTTCTTCTCAACTCTCTGAATGGAGGAGGTCATCTCTACATTCCTAGCTCTGTCTTAGGCAAGAACCACATACACTTCTTAGGGGATTTCTCTCAGGTTTGTAAGATGAGAGAAAGACTCACATAGCTGCAATGATCCACACCTCACAGGTTTGTAAGCTGGATAATTTCTCATGTAGCTGCAATCATCAACATGGTATACTTGTGTGTAGCCTTATTATTGTCTTGAATATGATGAGAAAAATTCATAGATTCTATAATATTTTGAGGTTGTTTTAGGAAAATCTCATGTTTAATGTATTTTTTTAATCCACCCATGTAAGTTACAACAAATGTCCATCACTTATGTCATCCACCCTTGTGGCCAATACCTAAAATTTTGAATTGTAATATTCAATATCACATAAGTTCTTGATTCTTGTCAATTGACTGAAGTAGTCATGTTCCCAAACTTTTCCATATTGTGATTCTAAGTCTCTTGTAAATAAACCCCAAGTATATTGATAAGAAGAGGGGTTCCTTTTAACTACCCATTGATACCAGTTTTATCTCAAATTTCAAAGTTTATATGTGAATCTTATGCTTATAATCCATAATATGATGCAGTTCAAAGCATTTCTCTATTTAGTTTACTCGGGTAAAGACCTTTGTTCCATCAAACTTTTTTAATTCAACCTTGGGAAGGTTCACTCCTTTTGGAGACCATCCATAAGTAACTCCATTATTGGAGTTAAATCGCCTTCAATGGTCATGGAGGAGGTTTATGGAGGTTTAAATAGTGAAGTAATTTTTTGGATTTTTCTTTCGAGCCATGGAAAAAAAATCTATTTTTTTTGTTTTTAAAATGAGTCTTCTAACCATAGAAAAAGCTCTTAAAATCACCAGAAAATTGTTGATGTTTTGGTATTTGCGGGAGGCATTTTCCTCATGGAAAAAATTTCTTAGAGAAGAAGAAGATTCCAAGAATTCAAAGGAATACCATTGAACAGTTGAACAAAACCCTGGAAAATCATAAAGTGAAATAGAATACCACATAAGAGAAGTCGTCCCACAGGAAATAATAATAAAGTGGAAATATAATTTCTAGGATGAGAAGTCGGCCCATAGAAATAATAAAGTAAATTTGAAGACTCGAAATAAGAAGCTGGAAATAGATAGGCTCCCATATTAGTATAGATACAAGTCTCAGTCAATTCATTTGTACAACCACACAATTATCCTTCTGCAGTGTGCACTAGGTAGTTGCAGTTGTAGTTTCATTATTTCTAGTTTTTGGTTCTCTTGAAGAGTGCGCCCCACTTGGGGAAGGATATTCTTGACGGTTCTTGGTGATATCTCTTGAATGATACCTGTGGAAGAATTGCACTAAGGTTGTGTGGTGCTTCCCAATTGCTTCATTATAGTTATAGTAGCAGTTGCAGTAGAAGTTGCATTTACAATAGCAATTACTAGTTGTGCTAGTTCTATGGTGCGCTAGTGATGCGCCTATCTTGTGCCAGGTCTGTGGTGACTCAGTTGTCAACCATCACTAGGGTTTGACAAGAATAAGAGATAAGTATTTGTTTATTCATTTTTGGTTTTCTCTTGTGATTAGATCTTTTTCATGGTTGTATTGGAATATTCTCTTTAAGAAAAGTTGGTTGGGTTTTCCCTGAGTTTGGGGTTTTCCTAGGATAAATATTTTTGTCTTCTTGTGCTTATTTATATTTTTCTTATATATTTAAGTATATGATTATTTAATGTTAAAAGAAGATAAAAATGCTATGGTAAATCTAATGCTAACGAAACTAATGAAAACCTAACATGGGTTCATAATAGGTTTCCTTCAGAAAAGTCTAATCATTGGAAGGAAGATTGTGAGATTTAGTGTTGCACATGAGATTTGTTGTTGCACATGCAATTTGCTGCTACACAATTTTCTTTTTCAATATTATTGGGAACTCATTATAAATTCGATTGGGACAAATTCCATCACAGATAAACTCACCTTTCCCTAGCGCACCTGCTACATCTCTCAGATTGACCTTCCGTAAAAAATGAATTTTTAGGGTTTTAGGATCGTTGACATTTTCTTGGACATTGAACCTTCTAATTTAGATTTATAAGATTTTATTGTTGATGTAATGTCACAGATTAGAAGAAAAAACTGGATGGTGTACTTGTATATAAGATGAGGGTGTTTGCAGGAGACATACACTTGGAAAAAGGACATGTATCCAAGAAGTGACAATAGATCCAAAGGGATCTTAGATCTAGTGCACTCAGAGGAAACCCAAGAGTTGGAGGTAGCAGAGACGATGTCTCTACAATATATGACAAATCAAATGGGACAACAAAAACTAGACTCCAGTTTTGATATCATATATTCCTACAAGTGTTGTAACTAGAATAACAATCTTTAGAATTCTATTACTGATATTGCTATCAAATGGTTAGTAACACTTGAATATTTTTGGTATTATTATCATTAAGTAAAATCTCATTGTTCATTATTAATGATGCACTTGTTTACAAGATAAATTGATCTCATCTAGGAGATGTTCTTGGTTGTTGACCTTGTTCCAGTCAAGTTATCTTGTAAATTCTATGGAAGTTACCATGGAGATGTTATTATTCTTGTTTCTTGTTTCGGGTAGGTTAACATGGAGGAATGATTGGTCACAACACCAGAAGAGTGTTGTTCTTATTTCTTGTTATTGTATTTTTTTTTTCTCTTATTCTAGGAAGGTCATAAGTGATAGCTATGAGAAGGAGCTACTGTGAAGATTGTTCCCATTCTTGTTTTTATTATTACTGTTCTTATTATAAGAGTATTATTCTTGTTTGTCATTTTCCCTTATTGTTGCTCTTGTTCCTGGAAGGCCATAGGTGATAGATATGAGAGCGAGCTATAATGGTGGTTGCATGAGGAAACATATTAGATGGTCTCTATCTGAGAGATGGAACAAAATATCTAGAAATATAGTTGTGTACATGACCGTACACATTCATTTAGTGAAGGAGAAAAGTACGAAGTCAAAACCTTTTGGAAAGAAGGGTAATTTTGTGGGATACAGAGTATCTAATATAGATATTTATTGTAAGGAGAAGAAGGCTCCAAAGATGAATGTACATATCCCTCTAGTTCAGTTGAGCACTCTTCATATCATCGGGAAGAGTCAGTAGAGCCAGAAGGGCCCACCCAAAATCATTGCAGTGCCCAGGAAGAGACCAACATGGTCCCGTGATACTTTGCAGGATGCAAAGGGGATATAGATATATGGAGTTGATGATTCATATCATGAGGAGGAGAAGATGGCTCCACCAGTGTTGAGGCAGGAATCCCCACCAAGTACCAACTCAGAAGGAGCTAGAGTTCAAAGGGATTCAACCCTCGATATATAGTAGGGAGGATAAACCTCCTAGTACAGTCCATAGGAGATCAGACTTCATAGGAGGTCAACAGAGGCAGAGTGATAAGATGGATCCATATATTATATAGACTCAGAGGGAGTCAAGATTTATAGGGAGCATGCAGACTCAGAGTGAGCCTGATCTCAGAGAGATTTAGTGGCTTAGAGAATTTCATTCAGAAAGTATTCCTCCTCATATTCAGATGGGAGAGAGAGATGTCTTACATGATTGATAGACAACTTCCATGAGTTGAGGATGCTAGATCGAAGCTTCAAAGGATTCGAGGAGATATGAGACCTCATGGGATCATTCTCTTGATTCAATGACAGAGTATGAAGCTAGTTAGAAGGACTGGGATATGGATTTTTCCTTGGTTCTGAGACCAGAAGGGAAGTCATTGGTGACTTCCAAGTTGATCTACAAGATCAAGCATGTTGCAGATGGCAACATAGAGATGTACAAAGCTTGATTTATGGCGAGAGGATTCTCCCAACAAGATGGACAATATTATGATGATACACTTGCTCCAGTACCCAGAATAAGTGTACATAGAGCAACCACAAAATACATAAGAAGGATTCTCATGTCTGCAGATTGAAGAAGACTTTGTACGAGCTTAAGCAAACACCCAGGGAAGGATATTCAAAACAATTATTTTTATGAGCTTGGAGATGGTTTGTTGGACATGGTACTATGTTTTCATTGATGTCAACAAGGGTTAATATGGATTTATCATCCAGACAAGTATCTGACTATACCAATTGCAAGAATCGAAAGTAAAGAACAAAGAACAATGTTGATCATTGGATCAGAATAAGAGCATGATCGGATGGTAAAGAACGAAGATCAATGTTGATCGTTGGATAAAAACAAGAGCCCAATTGGATGATAAAGAATGAATAAATTATGTTGATCATTGGATAAAAACAAGAGCTCGATTGGATGATAAAGAATGAATAAATTATGTTGATCGTTGGATCAAAATGAAATCATGATCAAACGACTAAGATCTCTTTCCGTGAGTCCGTTGAGCAACCAAAAAATGGCTAAGTATAATACCTTATTGATATCACTTAAAAATTTCTAAGTGTGGTTCATTATGGAGGTAACAAAAGATGGGTGTTCATTTTGATGACATCCGAGAAGAGATATGATTCCGCGAGTCTGAGATTTCGTGAAACCGAGAAAAATCACTTAATTTTTTTTCTAAGTAAAGGTTCATATTGGAGGTTGCAGAAGTTAGGCGTTCATTTTGATGACACAAGAGAATACATGTGAGTCTACAAGTCTAAGAGTCTGTGAACCTGTCACATAAAATAATTCTAAGTAAAAGTCCATATTTAAAATGAATGAGAATCGTCTTCTTAATGGTTGATTATATCCGAACCGTCGATTTGTCTAAAGCACCTAGATAAACTAGGGCCATCCACTCAACACTTGATTATATCCGAACTGTCGATCTGATTAAATGCCAAGATAAGCAATGAAAAGGAAGACATGTGAGTCTGCAATTTCGCCACGTAAAATAATTATAAGTAAAAAGTCCACTTTTAAAATGAATGAGGACCGTCCACTCAATGGTTGATTAAATCCAAACCATGGATCTATATAAAGCACCTAGGAAATCCATGATTGTCCAATCAATTCCTGATTAAAAAACAACCATCAGATGAAAGTGCAATCAAGATCATGGGAGGTTCATATCTAACCGTTGATCGGGATGATAGATCTACGGTGGAGATGTAGCACACATCGTCGAAGAGAGAAGAGGTTAATTAGAAGTTTGGCATATACGTAGGTGGTTTGTAAATTACCATGATATACATGTGGTAGCATCCTGTGAATGCAAATACCCCGGTAGTAGGCTTCTAAAACCAATTTGAATAAACCGGTAGTAGGCTTCTAAAACCAATGTGAATGCAAATACCCCGGTAGTAGGCTTCTAAAGGGATACCACGAGTAGTAAGTAGTAATCCCATACATATGAATAAAGTCATTGGTAAAAAATTATGGTCCTATGGAGTGAATAACTTAGTGTCAGGTCTACAAAGGTGTTAATATGATAACCATTGAAAGGAAAATACTCCAAGAAAAGTTCCTAGCTTACTAGTGCGAATTGAGAATATGATTCTTAACTTAAATAGATATTGAAGAAGAAAAATAATAAGTAATAAGGAAGAAAGTTGTTATTAAAAAAACATTGTTATTAAATAATGAAGAGGTGCAATGATACATTATTAAAAGACACAAGAGTTCAAATTTTATACATGTTGGAAGACTATATAAACCAGAAAATATGGTGGAAGGAAGATGTCTCTAAGGTCTACATCCAAAGATCAAAAGCATGTGCAAAGTCCAAGGAAGAAATATGAAGAAACTTATGAAGTGAGGGTGGAAGGGAGGAGAAAGTAAGGATTAGTATCCTTTGCTAATTAAAGTGTAAAAGCAAGGAGTTGGTGCTTTCTAGGGTTGGTGCCCTAAAACAGGGAGTTGGTGTTTCCTAGGGTTGGTGCCCTAAAAAAAGGGAGTTGGCGCTTCCTAGGGTTGGAGAACTAAATTAATCTTCATATAAAACTTTTAATTAGTAATTTAAGTTTATTTATTGATGTTATCTACTGAAATTGAGGATTGTTGTCTCCTAGAGTTGGTGCTCTAAATTAATCTTCATATAAAACTTGTAATTAGTAATTTAAGTTTATTTATTGATGTTATCTACTGAAATTTGTTGATGATCAATAAAGTTAATAAAAAAAATATTTAAATATTGAGTAAAGTTATTAATACTGATTCACCCACCCCCCGCCCCCCCTCTTAGCATTAAATCATATTCCAACAATTGGTATAAAAGTGGGTGCCTTCAACACAATCTAATAACTAGAAGGTAGATTCTACATAATCCTATGGATCAACAAGAAGGAATGTCTTCCACCAGAGCACCTTTGTTCAAAGGGAATGATTATTCACTTTAGAGTGTGAGGATGAAAGGCTATATAATGTCCCTGGGTTGTGATATTTGACAATCTGTAGAATATGGGTAAACTTCACTTGCTACTACTACCACAGACACAACCATAAAGAATCTTTGTAATGACAATGCAAGAGAAACCAATGTCATCCTAGGAGGATTATCCAATCCTATATTTGTGAAAGTAATGCATTACAAGTCAGCAAAAGAAATCTGGGACAAAATAAAGGTCATATATTAAGGATATATCAGAGTAAAAAATACCAAACTACAAACCTACAGAACACAATTTGAAAAACTGAAAATGAAATAAGAAGAGAACATAGAAGAATGTATTCAGAGAGTAGATGAAGTGGTCAAATCAATCAGAGCATTAGGAGAATAACTCAAGTATCAAGCCATTGTCCAAAAGATCTTGAGATCATTACACATGAAATATGATGCCAAGATTTCTACTCTTGAAAACAAATTAGACCTTGATAATCTCACAATGGATGAACTACATGGGATCCTCACAGTGTATGAGATGAGAACATGGCAAGAAATACCAGCAAAAGGAGAAATGACATTCAAAACATCTAAAGCAAAGAAGAAACATGAGCAGGTGTCTAATGAAGATCATTCATAAATATCTGATGAAGAAATAGCTAACTTTATGAAGAAAATCAAGAAAGGAACTGGTAGATACAAGGGAAATTTTCCTGTAATATGATTTAACTGTGGAAAGATTGGACATTTTTCTTCCAAATGTCCCTATCCAAAACAAGAAGAAAGTGATAATGAAAGAAATTTCAAAGACTAGGAGAAGAATCAGTGATGATGAAGGAGATGGTGAATCACAAAATGAAGAAGATAATGAAGAACTACAAGAGAATGAACCACAAATCGATGATGATAAATATGAATAAGAAACACCCTTGCCAAAAGCACCATCAAAAAGAGTTCAAAACAATCACCTTGAAAATCAAATTATAGGGGATAAAGAAGAAGGAGTATAAACAAGAAGGAAACTTAGATTTGATTCTGAACAGGTAATGATTTCAGTAATAGAACCCAAAACATTTGCAAAAGCTAGCAAGAGTGAAGACTGGATAAAAGAAATGAATGAGGAACTTGATCAAATTGAGAAAAATCATACATGAGAACTTGTCCTAGACCAAAATACAAGAATGCGGTAGGAACCAAGTGGATATTAAAAAAAAAATCAATGAAAATGGACAGATCATAAATAACAAAGCCAAATTAGTATGCAAAGGATATGCCCAAGTGGAAGGTATTGAGTTTGAAGAGACTTTTTCCCCAGTAGCAAGACTAGAGGCCATTATAATGTTCCCG
Organism: Picea glauca; assembly: GCA_000966675.3. NCBI lineage: Eukaryota > Viridiplantae > Streptophyta > Pinopsida > Pinales > Pinaceae > Picea > Picea glauca. Next base: position 173,895 of record JZKD02S0486942.1, on the reverse strand, counting down.
ACATTTGCATGCTTCAGAAACTTCAAAATTTATCAAATGGATGTCAAGTCAGCATTCTTGAATGGAACATTATAAGAATGAGTATATATTGAGCAACCAGAAGGATTCATATTAACAAAAAATAAGGACTATGTGTGCAAACTAAATAAGGCTCTGTATGGTCTTAAACAGGCCCCTAGAGCATGGTTCTCAAGACTTGATCAATATCTGCAAAAACAAGGATATAAGAGAGGGACTAATAACAACTACGTATATATCAAAATTGAGGATCAATATATGATTGTTGTGGTGGTATATGTAGATGATATCATATTTGGAAGTAATATTACTATACTAAGAAAAATATTTTCTATAGAAATGCAAAAAGAGTTTGAAATGTCTATGCTAGGATAACTGACTTTCTTCCTAGGTTTACAAGTCACTCAAATAGATAAAGGAATATTCATTTCCAAAACTAAATATATCAAAGAAATGCTAATAAATTCAAAATGGAAGACAATAAACCCATGTGCACTCCCATGATCACATGATGCAAACTAAGCCTAGATGATGATTTGCCAAGAGTATACCAAACAATGTACATATCAATGGTCGGTAGCCTACTATATGCAACAACAACAAGACTAGATATCTTGTAGGATGTAGGAGTAGTACGTATATTTCAATCTGCACCTAAAGAAACTCACATGAAGGCAGTAAAAATGATATTAAGATATATTAAAGGAACCCTAGAGTTTGGTTTATGGTTTCCAAAAACATAATATTTTACATTGACTGCATATGCTGATGTAGATTAGGTTGGTAGTGTAAATGACAAGAAAAGTACTAGTGGAGGAGAATTCTACCTAGGAAAATGTTTGTTATCACGGTTAAGTAAAAAACAAACATCTATATCACTATCTATAGAAGAAGTAGAGTACATTGTTGTTTCATCTTGTCTCACACAAGTAATGTGGATGAAATAGACCCTAGAAGATGTACACGTGAAATATGATCATCCAATCACTATTAAATGTGACAACACCAGTGCCATAAATATCTTTAAGAATCCTGTTATGCATTCTAAAACCAAGCATATCCCAATTAAAAACCATTTTCTGAGAGATCATGTTTCTCAAAAGTTGTCAAAGTGGAATATATTGATACTAAAGAGAAAATTGGAGACATATTTACAAAAACTCTACCGAGAAGTACTTTTGAAAATGTTAGACATAAATTGGGACTAATTCACATACCTCATTAAAAACTATAAAATAAGAATAAGGAGCGCATGGACAGGGGGATCATCACCTTAGGGGAGAGAAGAAAGATCTCTTCTGTCATTGTGGTCAAAGGGGGAGGATTAACAATAAAAATCAGTTAAAATAAGGGGTTTGTATTGTGTTTCCATCAATTCCAAAGGGGGAGATTGTTGGACATGGTGTTTTGTTGTCATTGATGTCAACAAGGGTTAATATGGATTTATAATCCAAAAAAGTATCCAACTATACCAATTGCAGGAATCGACAGTAAAGAACGAAGAAAAATGTTGATCATTGGATCAAAATAAGAGCACGATCAGACGATAAAGAATGAATAACAATGTTGATCGTTGGATCAAAATAAGAGCACGATCGAATGGTAAAGAATGAAGAAACATTGTTGATCATTGGATCAAAATGAAATCACAAACAGACGACTCAGATCTCTTTTCGTGAGTCCACTGAGAAACCAAAAAATGGCTAAGTATCATACTCTATCAATATCACTTAAAAATTTCTAAGAATCGTTCATTATGAAGGTAACGAAAGTTGGGCGTGCATTTTGATGACATCCAAGAAGAGATATAGTCTGATTTTGAGGTTCTGTGAAACGAGAAAAATCACTTAAAGTTTTTATTAAGTAAAGGTTCATCTTGGAGGATGCAGAAGTTGAGTGTGCATTTTGATGACACCTGAGAATACATGTAAGTCCGCAAGTTCTATAGTCCGCGAACCTGTCACATAAAATAATCCTAAGTAAAATTCCATATTTAAAATGAATGAGAACNTCTAATAACTAGAAGGTAGATTCTACATAATCCTATGGATCAACAAGAAGGAATGTCTTCCACCAGAGCACCTTTGTTCAAAGGGAATGATTATTCACTTTAGAGTGTGAGGATGAAAGGCTATATAATGTCCCTGGGTTGTGATATTTGACAATCTGTAGAATATGGGTAAACTTCACTTGCTACTACTACCACAGACACAACCATAAAGAATCTTTGTAATGACAATGCAAGAGAAACCAATGTCATCCTAGGAGGATTATCCAATCCTATATTTGTGAAAGTAATGCATTACAAGTCAGCAAAAGAAATCTGGGACAAAATAAAGGTCATATATTAAGGATATATCAGAGTAAAAAATACCAAACTACAAACCTACAGAACACAATTTGAAAAACTGAAAATGAAATAAGAAGAGAACATAGAAGAATATATTTAGAGAGTAGATGAAGTGGTCAAATCAATCAGAGCATTAGGAGAACAAATCAAATATCAACCCATTGTCCAAAATATCTTGAGATCATTACACATGAAATATGATGCCAAGATTTCTACTCTTGAAGACAGATTAGACCTTGATAATCTCACAATGGATGAACTACACGGGATCCTCATAGTGTATGAGATGAGAACATGGCAAGAAATACCAGCAAAAGGAGAAATGACATTCAAAACATCTAAAGCAAATAAGAAACATGAGAAGGTGTCTAATGAAGATCATTCAGAAATATCTGATGAAGAAATAGCTAACTTTATGAAGAAAATCAAGAAAGGAACTGGTAGATACAAGGGAAATTTTCCTCTAATATGCTTTAACTATGGAAAGATTGGACATTTTGCTTCCAAATGTCCCTATCCAAAAAAAGAAGAAAGTGATAATGAAAGAACTTTCAAAGACTAGGAGAAGAATCAGTGATGATGAAGAAGATGGTGAATCACAAAATGAAGAAGATAATGAAGAACTACAAGAGAATGAACCACAAACTGATGATGATAAATATGAATAATAAACACCCTTGCCAAAAGCACCATCAAAAAGAGTTCAAAACAATCACCTTGAAAATCAAATTATAGGGGATAAAGAAGGAGGAGTATAAACAAGAAGGAAACTTAGATTTGATTCTGAACAGGTAATGATTTCAATAATAGAACCCAAAACATTTGCAAAAGCCAGCAAGAGTGAATACTGGATAAAAGAAATGAATGAGGAACTTGATCAAATTGAGAAAAATCATACATGGGAACTTGTCCTAGACCAAAATACAAGAATGTGGTAGGAACCAAGTGGATATTAAAAAAAAAACTCAATGAAAATGGACAGATCATAAATAACAAAGCCAAATTAGTATGCAAAGGATATGCCCAAGTGGAAGTTATTGAATTTGAAGAGACTGTTTCCTCAGTAGCAAGACTAGAGGCCATTATAATGTTCCCGACATTTGCATGCTTCGGAAACTTCAAAATTTATCAAATGGATGTCAAGTCAGCATTCTTGAATGGAACATTATAAGAATGAGTATATATTGAGCAACCAAAAGGATTCATATTAACAAAAAATAAGGACTATGTGTGCAAACTAAATAAGGCTCTGTATGGTCTTAAAAAGGCCCCTAGAGCATGGTTCTCAAGACTTGATCAATATCTGCAAAAACAAGGATATAAGAGAGGGACTACTGACAACAACCTATATATCAAAATTGAGGATCAATATATGATTGTTGTGGTGGTATATGTAGATGATATCGTATTTGGAAGTAATATTACTATACTAAAAAAATTATTTTCTATAGAAATGCAGAAAGAGTTTGAAATGTCTATGCTAGGATAACTGACTTTCTTCCTAGGTTTACAAGTCACTCAAATAGATAAAGGAATATTCATTTCCAAAACTAAATATATCAAATAAATGCTAATAAATTCAAAATGGAAAACAATAAACCCATGTGCACTCCCATGATCACATGATGCAAACTAAGCCTAGATGATGATTTGCCAAGAGTATACCAAACCATGTACATATCAATGGTCGGTAGCCTACTATATGCAACAACAACAAGACTAGATATATTGTAGGATGTAGGAGTAGTACGTATATTTCAATCTGCACCTAGAGAAACTCACATGAAGGCAGTAAAAATGATATTCAGATATATTAAAGGAACCCTAGAGTTTGGTTTATGGTTTCCAAAAACATAATATTTTACATTGACTGCATATACTGATGTAGATTAGGTTGGTAGTGTAAATGACAAGAAAAGTACCAGTGGAGGAGAATTCTACCTGGGAAAATGTTTGTTATCATGGTTAAGTAAAAAACAAACATCTATATCACTATCTATAGAAGAAGTAGAGTACATTGTTGTTTCATCTTGTCTCACACAAGTAATGTGGATGAAATAGACCCTAGAATATGTACACGTGAAATATGATCATCCAATCACTATTAAATGTGACAACACCAGTGCCATAAATATCTTTAAGAATCCTATTATGCATTCTAAAACCAAGCATATCCCAATTAAAAACCATTTTCTGAGAGATCATGTTTCTCAAAAGTTGTCAAAGTGGAATATATTGATACTAAAGAGAAAATTGGAGACATATTTACAAAAACTCTACCGAGAAGTACTTTTGAAAATGTTAGACATAAATTGGGACTAATTCACATACCTCATTAAAAACTATAAAATAAGAATAAGGAGCGCATGGACAGGGGGATCATCACCTTAGGGGAGAGAAGAAAGATCTCTTCTGTCATTGTGGTCAAAGGGGGAGGATTAACAATAAAAATCAGTTAAAATAAGGGGTTTGTATTGTGTTTCCATCAATTCCAAAGGGGGAGATTGTTGGACATGGTGTTTTGTTGTCATTGATGTCAACAAGGGTTAATATGGATTTATAATCCAAAAAAGTATCCAACTATACCAATTGCAGGAATCGACAGTAAAGAACGAAGAAAAATGTTGATCATTGGATCAAAATAAGAGCACGATCAGACGATAAAGAATGAATAACAATGTTGATCGTTGGATCAAAATAAGAGCACGATCGAATGGTAAAGAATGAAGAAACATTGTTGATCATTGGATCAAAATGAAATCACAAACAGACGACTCAGATCTCTTTTCGTGAGTCCACTGAGAAACCAAAAAATGGCTAAGTATCATACTCTATCAATATCACTTAAAAATTTCTAAGAATCGTTCATTATGAAGGTAACGAAAGTTGGGCGTGCATTTTGATGACATCCAAGAAGAGATATAGTCTGATTTTGAGGTTCTGTGAAACGAGAAAAATCACTTAAAGTTTTTATTAAGTAAAGGTTCATCTTGGAGGATGCAGAAGTTGAGTGTGCATTTTGATGACACCTGAGAATACATGTAAGTCCGCAAGTTCTATAGTCCGCGAACCTGTCACATAAAATAATCCTAAGTAAAATTCCATATTTAAAATGAATGAGAACCATCCACTCAATGATTGATTATATTTGAACCATCGATATATCTAAAGTGCCTAGATAAACTAGGGCCATCCACTAAACACTTTATTATATCCGAACTATCGATCTAATTAAACACCAAGATAAGTAATGAAAAGGAAGACATGTGAGCCCGCCACGTAAAATAATTCTAAGTAAAAAGTCTAATTTTGAAATGAATGAGGACCATCCACTCAACGGTTGATTAAATCCAAACCTTGGATCTATCTATAGCACCTAGGAAATCTGGGATCATCCACTCAACGCCTAATTAAAACCCAACCGTCAGATTGAGGTGCAATAAAGATCATGGGAGGTTTAGATCTAACCATTCATCAAGACGGTAGATATATGGTGGAGATGTAGAACACATCATAGAAGGGAGAAGAGGTTAATGAGAAGGTTGGTATCTATCTAGGTGGTTTGTAAATTACCACGATAGACACGTGGTAGCATCCTGTGAATGCAGATACCTTGATAGCAGGTTTCTAAAACCATTTTGATCACCTACACCACTAAAAGGGATACCACGAGTGGTAAGTAGTAATCCCATACATATGATAAAGACATTAGTCACAAACATTCGTCCTATGGAGTGAAGAACTTAGTGTCAGAGCTACAGAGGTGTTAATATGATAACCACTGAAAGGAAAATACTCCAAGAAAAGTGCATGGCTTACCAGTGTGAATTGAGAATATGATTCTTAACTTAAGAATATATTGAAGAAGAAAACTAATAAATAAAAATGATGATTTTTTTATTAAAACAACATTGTTATTAAATAAATGAAGAGGTGCAATGATACATTATTAAAAGACACAATGGTTCAAATTTTATACCCGTTGGAAAACTATATAAACCAAAAAATATGGTGGAAGGAAGATGTCTCTAAGGTCTACATCTGAAGATCAAAAGCATGTGCAAAGTCCAAGGAAGAAAGACAAAGATACTTATAAAGTGAGGGTGGAAGGTAGGAGAAAGGAAGGATCAGTATCCTTTGATAATTAAAGTGTAAAAATAGGGAGTTGGTGCTTCCTAGGGTTGGTGCCCTAAAATAGGGAGTTGGTGCTTCCTAGGGATGGTGCCCTAAAACAAGGGAGTTGGTGCTTCCTAGGGTTGGAGCCCTAAAACCAGGGAGTTGGTGCTTCCTAGGTTTGGTGTCATAAAGCAAGGGAGCTGGTGCTTCCTAGGGTTGGTACCCTGAACAAGGGGATTGTTGTCTCTCTCCTAGAGTTGGTGCTCTAAATTAACCTTTATATAAAACTTGTAATTTGTAATTTAAGTTTATTTATTGATGTTATCTACTGAAATTTATTGTTGATCAATAAATTTAATAAAAAATTGTTTAAAGATTGAGTAAAGTTATTAATACTGATTCACGACCCCCCCCCCCTCTCAGTATTAAATCATATTCCCACATGGTTTCCCCTTGCTATTGGATGACCTATTTCTTATAGGGGATGAGAAGCTCAAATATGGGTGCAAGAGGGAACTCACTTCAGAGTTCAAGATGAAGGATCTAGGTCTGATGCATTATTTCTTAGGATTGGAGGTGTGGCAGAGACTAGATGAGATTTTCCTTAACCAAGGAAAATATACAGTTGATATCCTGCAAATATTCATGACGATGAAATGCAAGTCCATGGCCAAAAATATGGTGACGAATCTAAAGCTCTTGAGTGATTCAACTTCAGATTTGGTGGATCCCACGATGTACAGGCAATTGATCGGATCCTAGATGTACTTGGTTAACACCAGGTCAGACATATGTTTTGCAGTGAACACCTTGAGTCAGTATGTGGTTGAGCCTAGACATGTACATTGGATAGTAACAAAACATTTGTTGAGGTACCTACATGGTACAATTGGATATGGTTTGAGATATGTCTCATATGGAGATGTGAATTTGTAGGGTTATACAGACTCTGATTGGGCATGGAGTGCAATGGATCGGAAAAACACATCAAGATGTTGTTTCAAACATCAGTGGTACTCAATACAACTGAGATAGAGTATATAGTAGCCAATGTTGCAAGCTGTGAAGTAGTGTGGCTTCAGAAGTTTCTTGCACGGTTATTTGATCTAGAGTTGGAGCCAACTTTGATATATTGTGATAATCAAATTTGTGTGAGTAATACAGAGATAAAATACAATTACATCTGAGACATGGTGCAAAGAGGAGTTGTGGAGCTCCGGTACATATCCATAGATGAGAAGATAGCGAAAATTCTCACCAAGACTTTGTCTAAAGTGAAGTATGAGTAATTTGGAAACAAGCTTGGCGTGATGCACAATGACCACCCTCATTGAGAGGAAAGTGTGTTGTTTCTCCTCCATCTGGCTAAACCCTTTGGCCAAGGGTTACCTAGATTAGTCGTGTGAGGTTATTGATGTTGTAATGCAATGCCAGATACTATTATTTCCTATGCCATGCAAGGTGGTTAGGTGTGAATAAGACTATTGGGAGAGGAGAAACATCACAACATAGTCTTGGATACTATGGCAGTGAGTGTGTGTCACTAGACAATAGATGTGTACTAATACTGTGGTTGTGTACCATTGGCAGTGACTATGTGTCGCTGGAAAATAGTTCTGTGCTACTACGGTGGTTTTGTACCATTGGAGGTGATTGTGTATCACTAGACAATAGTTTTGTAGTACTATAGTGATGGTTGTGTACCACTGGCAATGATTGTATATCATTGGACAATACTTGTGTACTACTATAGCGGTGGTTGTGTACCATTGGTGATGGTTGTGTATAACTAGAAGTGGTTGTGTACCACTATGATAGTAGTTGTGTACTACTGTGACTTGGCAGTAGTTGTGTTCCATTGGATGGAATTGCAGTAGTTGTGTGGCACTAGTTGATTTCCATGGAGACTACCAGACTACTTGGGAGTAGTTGTGTGATACTAGTTGATTGCAACATAGTCGTGGAGACTATGGCAGATTATTGAGCTATCGATGGCATGGTAGTAGTTGTGTGCTACTAGTTGATTGTAAAGTAGTCAATGGACTACTAGATGAAGACATCGTGGAAAGATACCTCCCTAGCTAATAGGGAGTGTTGATGTTTTGGTAGTTACAGGAGGTATTTTCCTCCTGGAGAAATTTTCTTAGAGAAGAAGAATATTCCAAGAATTCAAAGGAAGACCATTGAACAATTTAAGAACACCCCAGAAAAGAATAAAGTGAAATAGAATACCACAAAAGATAAGTCGGCCCAAAAGAAATAATAATAAAGTGGAAATATAATTTACAGGAAGAGAAGTCAACCCAAAGAAATAATAAAGTAAATTTGAAGACCCAAAATAATAATTCAGCCCCATACATGTGCCCAAATTAGTATAAATACAAGTTTGGGTCAGTTCATTTGTACAACCACACAGTTCTCCTTTTGTAGTTCACACTACGTAGTTGCAGTAGTAGTTGCAGTTGCAGTTTCACTATTTCTGGTTTCTGGTTCTCTTGGAGAGTGCGCCCCACTTGGGGAAGGATATTCTTGATGGTTCTTGGTGATATCTCTCGAGCACTACCTCTAGAAGAGTTGAGATAAGGCTGTGTAGTGATTCCCAGTTGCTTCGTGCCAGTTACAGTAGCAGTTGCAGTTGTAGTTACCAGTTGTGTCGGTTATATGGTGCACTGATGATGCACCTATGTTGCGTTGGTTTTGTGGTGAATCAGTTTTCAACCCTTTCTAGGGGTTGATAAGAAGAAGAGATAAGTATTTGGTTCTTAATTATTGGTTTTCTCTTGTGATTAGAGCTAATTCATGGTTGTATTGGAATATTCTCTATAAGAAAAGTTGGTTGGGTTTTTCCCCGAGTTTGGGGTTTTGCCAGGATAAATATTTGCTTCTTCTTGTGCTTGTTTATCTATTGCTTATATATTTCAGTATATGATTATTGAATGTTAAAAAAAGATAAAAATGCTATGGTAAATGTAATGTTAATGAAACTAATGAAAAGCTAACAAAAATAACTTTGCAAAAACCCTAACTTCCACAAACAATATATCATAAAATACAATGATTCAAAATCTAAACTTTTTTCCACATGTACTTCACTGTGTCAAATCAAGATTTTGAAAATTTCAAAGTCTGATACTTCATTGGAAAAAAAAAATTACAACGAAAATTCCAAGATAATTGATTTTAGGTTTTGTCATAAACCTTGTCTTCCATGGACTATATCTCCAAAAGTATAGTGAACCAAAACCTCAAATTTTTACCACCTATTCTATGAAATGTCTCCTCAAGCTCCACAAAATTTCACCATCTGAAACCTCCCAGAAAACATGTTATAGAAAAAATCCCAGGATGACTCATTTAAAACTGAATTTAGAATGAGTCAAAAACCCTATCTTACATAGGTTGTATCTCCGAAAGTATAATGACCCAAAACTTGAAATTTTTACCATAGATACTTTGCTATTTCTCCTAAGTAAAAACCAAATTGGTTTATTTGAAGCATCCCATAATTTTTTTTATAGAGAAAATTCCAAGATTACTCACTTGAAGCAACAAAACCCTAAGATCGATGCACTGATACCAAATGTTAGGAACCAATGCCTTGAGAATGATAAAAAGGCAATGGATAACAATCCACTTCGAGGTGAAAACCTCCTTTTACAATATATTCAATGTACAAGATGAGATAAGATTATCTTAAGACTAGGTCTCCTTAGTATATATATATAGGAGACAAAGGGTACAATTACAATGAAGGGTTACAATAAAGGGTTATAGCCTACATACAAATATAACACTAGAAATATAAAAATTCAATATCTATGGGATTAATAAGGGGTTTTATATGGTTTTATATATAACATGGGGCTTTGTCTAGGGATTAAAATTTTGTAGATCTCCTTATGTACTTACATCACCTCCCTCACCCTAACATTAATTTTCTAATAAGATTCATCTATGATGAGAGGCTATAAATAGAGTTGAGGGGAGAAAAAAGCTTCAACTTCTATGAGAGCTAAGGTTGGCTTGAATTTGGAAAATATAGATTTTGGTTAACAAAATGGATTGAAGAAGAGATATTAGAACTTGTGACAATGAAGTTGATTGTGCACAATTTGAGTGGTTGTTTCCATTTTATAATGGTGGGAAGACCACTTTTTTGGAAGGAAAAATATTTTTGGTTTTTCATTAAATTTCTTGTTTTTTAAATTATGAAAATTTCCTAGAAATGTTGTTTGGACCTTAAGATTTTAAATTTGTACATTAAAACACTTGTACAAGGAACCCATAACCTAACAATGTTGTTGGTGATTATACAAGTTGGCCCTTTTTTTAAGGAAAACCTTGCAAGAAAATCTAAGGGATGCTTTCCCAGATTCATAGATGCATTACTTGTAAGCATATTGATATAGATTAGTATGTCATAGTAAGAATTTTGAACCAAAAACATGTTAACATGAAATTAGCCAAATATATAAGAACATTAACGACTATTTAATAAACTAACTCCTTAAACATTAAACACATTATTAATTAAACTAAAGATAAAAAATATATATAATGATACATGCAATGGTAATTAGATTCCCACCTCATTATCATGTAATGATAATTAAATTTAAATGATTGAAATTGAGTAAATATTCAATATTATTAATTCACCTATGTAAAATTGTTTTTACATCTATGAATACCAAAAGTCAACATTATATATTATATATATATAACCCATGTTATGAAGCTAAAGTAAAGAGAACGGTGACAAAGTAAAAATACCAAAGATGTGAAGGTGGAGAAACTTTCAAAGAGTGGGGAACGATGTTTCTCTCCGTATGAGTGGCAACTTTAAAAAGTGTCAAAAAAGTAGAAATGTGAAGATACCAAAAGATGTGAAGGTGGGGAAGGACAATCACACCCTAAAAATTCGTCTTAGTGATCTTTGACCACCCTTTTTAATTACGTTTTAATGCTCGTTGGCAGCCAATGATGACCATTGCGTTTGAAATAAGTACACCAATAAAGTATAAAGTATGCAATAGGATAAAGTATCCTTGACAAAGTTATAAATTTGTATAAAATTTTGAAAAGACAAAAAGA
>JZKD02S0486942.1:140026-162307 GCA_000966675.3 Picea glauca | reverse complement strand
AGGGGGGGGGAGGGGGTGGGTGAATCGGTATTAATAGATTTACTCAATATTTAAATATTTTTTTATTAACTTTATTGATCATCAACAAATTTCAGTAGATAACATCAATAAATAAACTTAAATTACTAATTACAAGTTTTATATGAATATTAATTTAGAGCACCAACTCTAGGAGACAACAATCCCCAATTTCAGTAGATAACATCAATAAATAAACTTAAATTACTAATTACAAGTTTTATATGAAGATTAATTTAGTTCTCCAACCCTAGGAAGTGCCAACTCCCTTTTTTAGGGCACCAACCCTAGGAAACACCAACTCCCTCTTTTAGGGCACCAACCCTAGGAAGCACCAACTCATTGCTTTTACACTTTAATTAGCAAAGGATACTAATGCTTACTTTCTCCTCCCTTCCACCCTCACTTCATAAGTTTCTTCATATTTCTTCCTTGGACTCTGCACATGCTTTTGATCTTCGGATGTAGACCTTAGAGACATCTTCCTTCCACCATATTTTCTCGTTTATATAGTCTTCCAACATGTATAAAATTTGAACTATTGTGTCTTTTAATAATGTATCATTGCACCTCTTCATTATTTAATAACAATGTTGTTTTAATAACAACTTTCTTCCTTATTACTTATTATTTTTCTTCTTCAATATATTTTTAAGTTAAGAATCATATTCTCAATTCGCACTAGTAAGCTAGGAACTTTTCTTGGAGTATTTTCCTTTCAATGTTTATCATATTAACACCTTTGTAGACCTGATACTAAGTTATTCACTCCATAGGATCATCGTTTTTGACCAATGACTTTATTCATATGTATGGGATTACTACTTACCACTCGTGGTATCCTTTTTAGTGGCGCAGGTGATCAAAATGGTTTTAGAAACCTACTACCGGGGTATTTGCATTCACAGGATGCTACCACATGTATACCGTGGTAATTTACAAACCACCTACGTAGATGCCAAACTTCTAATTAACCTCTTCTCTCTTCGATGATGTGTGCTACATCTCCACCATAGATCTATCATCCCGATGAATGGTTAGATATGAACCTCCCATGATCTTGATTGCACTTTGATCTGATGGTTGTTTTTTAATCAGGCATTGATTGGACAATCATGTATTCCCTAGGTGCTTTATATAGATCCATGGTTTGGATTTAATCAACTGTTGAGTGGACGGTCTTCATTCATTTTAAAATTGGACTTTTTACTTATAATTATTTTACGTGGCGAAATCGCAGACTCACATGTCTTCCTTTTCATTGCTTATCTTAGTGTTTAATCAGATCGATAGTTCGGATATAATCAAGTGTTGAGTGGATGGCCCTAGTTTATCTAGGTGCTTTAGATAGATCGACGGTTCCGATATAATCAACCATTAAGCAGACGGTTCTCATTCATTTTAAATATGGACTTTTACTTAGAATTATTTTATGTGATGGGTTCACAGACTCTTAGACTTGTAGACTCACATGTATTCTTCTGTGTCATCAAAATGCACGCCTAACTTCTGCAACCTCCAATATGAACCTTTACTTAGAAAAAAATTTAAGTGATTTTTCTCGGTTTCATGAAATCTCATACTCGCGGACTCATATCTCTTCTCGGATGTCATCAAAATGAACACCCAACTTTTGTTACCTCCATAATGAACCACACTTAGAAATTTTTAAGTGATATCAATAAGGTATTATACTTAGCCATTTTTTGGTTGCTCAATGGACTCACGAAAAGAGATCTTAGTCATTTGATCATGATTTCATTTTGATCCAACGATCAACATAATTTATTCATTCTTTATCATCCAATCGAGCTCTTGTTTTTATCCAACGATCAACATTGGTCTTCGTTCTTTATCGTTCGATCATGATCTTATTCTGATCCAATGATCAACATTGTTCTTTACTTTTGATTCTTGCAACTGGTATAGTCAGATACTTGTCTGGATGATAAATCCATATTAACCCTTGTTGACATCAATGAAAACATAGTACCATGTCCAAGAAACCATCTGCAAGCTCATAAAAATAATTGTTTTGAATATCCTTCCCCGGGTGCCTACTTAAGCTCGTACAAAGTCTTCTTCAATCTGAAGACATGAGACTCCTTCTCATGTATTTTGTGGTTGCTCTATGTACACTTATTTTGGCTACTGGAGAAAGTGTATCACCATAATATTTTCCATCTTGTTGGGAGAATCCTCTCACCATAAATCAAGCTTTGTACATCTCTATGTTGCCATCTACAACATGCTTGATCTTGTAGATCAACTTGGAAGTCACCACTGACTTCCCTTTTGGTCTCGGAACCAAGGGAAAATCCATATCCCAGTCCTTCTGACTAGCTTCATACTTTATCACTGAATCAAGAGAATGCTCCCATGAGGTCTCATATCTGCTTGAATCCTTTGAAGCTTCGATCTAGCATCCTCAACTCATGGAAGTTGTCTATCAATCCTGTAAGACGTCTCTCTCTCCCATCTGAATATGAGGAGGAATACTTTCTGAATGAAATTCTCTAAGCCATTGAATCTCTCTGAGATCAGGCTCACTCTGAGTCTGCATTCTCCCTATAAAGCTTGACTCCCTTTGAGTCTATATAATATATGGATCCATCTTATCCCTCTACCTCTGTTGACCTCCTATGAAGTTTGATCTCCTATGGACTGTACTGGGAGGTTTATCCTCCCTACTAGATATCGAGGGTTGAATCCATCTGAACTCTAGCTCCTTCTGATTTGGTACTTGGTGGGGATTCCTGCCTCAACACTAGTGGAGCCATCTTCTCCTTCTCATGATATGGATCATCAACTCCATATATCTATATCCCCTTTGCATCCTTCAAAGTATCACGGGACCATGTTGGTCTTTTCTTGGGCACTGCAATGATTCTGGGTGGGCCCTTCTGGCTCTACTGACTCTTCCCGATGATATGAAGAGTGCTCAACTGAACTAGAGGGATATGTACATTCATCTTTGGATCCTTCTTCTCCTTACAATAAATATCTATATTAGATACTCTGTATCCCACAAAATTACCCTTCTTTCCAAAAGGTTTTGACTTCATCCTTTTCTCCTTCACTAAATGGATGTGTATGGTCATGTACACAACTACATTTCTGGATATTTCGTTCCATGTCTCAGATAGAGACCATCGAATATGTTTCCTCCTGCAACCACCATTATAGCTCGCTCTCATAGCTATCACCTGTGACCTTCCAGGAACAAGAGCAACAATAAGGGAAAATGACAAACAAGAATAATACTCTTATAATAAGAACAATAATAATAAAAACAAGAATGGGAATAATCTTCACAGTAGCTCCTTCTCATAGCTATCACTTATGACCTTCCTGGAATAAGAGAAAAAAAAATACAATAACAAGAAATAAGAACAACACTCTTCCGGTGTTGTGACCAATCATTCCTCCATGTTAACCTACCTGAAACAAGAAACAAGAACAATAACATCTCCATGGTAACCTCCATAGAATTTACAAGATAACTTGACTGGAACAAGGTCAACAACCAAGAACATCTCCTAGATGAGATCAATTTATCTTGTAAACAAGTGCATCATTAATAATGAACAATGAGCTTTTACTTAATGATCATAATACCAACAATATTCAAGTGTTACTAACCATTTGATAGCAATAGCAGTAATAGAATTCTAAAGATTGTTATTCTAGTTACAACACTTGTAGCAATATACGATATCAAAACTAGAGTCTAGCTTTTGTTGTCCCATTTGACTTGTCATATATTGTAGAGACATTGTCTCTGCTGCCTCCAACTCTTGGGTTTCCTCTGAGTGCACTAGATCTAAGCTCCCTTTGGATCTATTGTCACTTCTTGGATACATGTCCTTTTTCCAAGTGTATGTCTCCTGCAAACACCCTCATCTTATATACAAGTACACCATCCAGTTTTTTCTTCTAATATGTGACATTACATCAACAATAAAATGTTATAAATCTAAATTAGAAGGTTCAATGTCCAAGAAAATGTTAACAATCCTAAAACCCTAAAAAATCATTTTTTATGGAAGATCAATCTGAGAGATGTAGCAGGTGCGCTAGGGCAAGGTGAGTTTATCTGAGATGGAATTTGTCCCAATCGAATTTATAATGAGTTCTCAATAATATTGACAAAGAAAATTGTGTAGTGGAAAATTGCATGTGCAACAACAAATCTCATGTGCAACGATAAATCTCACAATCTTCCTTCCAACGATTAGACTGTTCTGAAAGAAAACCTATTATGATCCCATGTTAGGTTTTCATTATTTTCATTAGCATTAGATTTACCATAGAATTTTTATCTTCTTTTAACATTAAATAATCATATACTGAAATATATAAGAAAAATATAAACAAGCACAAGAAGACAAAAATATTTATCCTAGGAAAACCCCAAACTTAGGGAAAACCCAACCAACTTTTCTTAAAGAGAATATTCCAATACAACCATGAAAAAGATCTAATCACAAGAGAAAACCAAAAATGAATAACCAAATACTTATCTCTTATTCTTGTCAAACCCTAGTGATGGTTGACAACTGAGTCACCACAGACCTGGCACAAGATAGGCGCATCACTAGCGCACCATAGAACTGGCACAACTAGTAATTGCTACTACAAATGCAACTTCTACTGCAGCTGCTACTATAACTAGAATGAAGAAATTGGGAAGCACCACACAACCTTAGCACAATTCTTCCATAGGTATCACTCAAGAAAGATCACCAAGAACCATCAAGAATATCCTTCCCCAAGTGGGGCGCACTCTCCAAGAGAACCAAAAACTAGAAATAATGAAACTACAACTGCAACTGCCTAGTGCACACTACAAAAGGAGAATTGTGTGGTTGTACAAATGAATTGACTGAGACTTGTATCTATACTAATATGGGATCCTATCTATTGCTAGCTTCTTATTTTGAGTCTTCAAATTTACTTTATTATTTCTATGGGCCGACTTCTCATCCTGAAAATTATATTTCCACTTTATTATTATTTCCTGTGGGACGACTTCTCTTATGTGGTATTCTATTTCACTTTATGATTTTCCAGGGTTTTCTTCAACTATTCAATGGTATTCCTTTGAATTCTTGGAATCTTCTTCTTCTCTAAGAAATTTTTTCCATGAGAAAAATGCCTCCCGCAGATACCAAAACATCAACAATTTTCTGGTGATTTTAAGAGCTTTTTCTATGGTTAGAAGACTCATTTTAAAAGCGAAAAAAAATAGATTTTTTTTTCCATGGCTCGAAAGAAAAATCCAAAAAATTACTTCACTAATTAAACCTCCAGAAACCTCCTCCATGACCATTGAAGTGGATTTAACTCCAATAATGGAGTTACTTATGGATGGTCTCCAAAAGGAGTGAACCTTCCCAAGGTTGAATTAAAAAAGTTTGATGGAACAAAGGTCTTTACCCGAGTAAACTAAATAGAGCAATGCTTTGAACTACATCATATTATGGATTATAAGCATAGGATTCACATATAAACTTTGAATTTTGAGATAAAACCATATCAATGGTATCAATGGGTAGTTAAAAGGAACCCCTCTTCTTATCATTATATTTGGGGTTTATTTACAAGAGACTTAGAATCACAATATGGAAAAGTTTAGGAACATGACTACTTCAGTCAATTGACAAGAATCAAGCACTTATGTGATATTGAAGATTACAATTCAAAATTTTAGGTATTGGCCACAAGGGTGGATGACATAAGTGATGAACATCTGTTGTAACTTACATGGGTGGATTAAAAAAAGACATTAAACATGAGATTTTCCTAAAACAACCTCAAAATATTATAGAATCTATGAATTTTTCTCATCATATTCAAGACAAGAATAAGGCTACACACAAGTATACCATGTTGATGATTGCAGCTACATGAGAAATTATCCAGCTTACAAACCTGTGAGGTGTGGATCATTGCAACTATGTGAGTCTTTATCTCATCTTACAAACCTGAGAGAAATCCGCTAAGAAGTGTATGTGGTTCCTGCCTGAGACAGAGCTAGGAATGTAGAGATGACCTCCTCCATTCGGAGAGTTGAGAAGAAATCCAAATGATTATCTAGTGGGAAAGCCGATCCGTTGAGTTAGATGTGCATGTGGTTGAGCACAAGGTGAACGTGTGAAATATGAAAGTGTTGGGTGCATCCTCATGTGAACAGAAATGAAGATGATGTATTAGCCTCCTCTAAGAAGCAGAGTTGACGAGAAGACTCCAAATGATTCTCTTGTGTGTGGCAGTGAGAAAGAAGATCTGTAGATTGGACGTGCCTGTGGACAAACACAGGTGAATGTGTGAAGATCTAGTTCCTCTGTGTAATGCAGTGAACCATAGATATGACATCCTTATGGATGTTCCCCTATTGGATGAGCACTAGTGGGTGTATCGGATCCTTTTCTATATATTGTTCAAGAGTCAGACCTGCCTACAACCCTAATTGTTATGTAAAGGGTACAAGTCATCCCTACCTTAATGCGATTAATAAGAAAGGTAAAACATAATTAATCTGGATAATATTAATAATAATAATAAAGTGACTTAGAGAGGTCGGCCCTATTGAGTCAATAGACACTTCAGTTGATAGGAAAAGTATAATATCAGTAAGGGAAGATTCCCCATTGTAGAATCATATCTTTCTTGTGAGTTTGGAAATTTAAGCTAGTACACTTCTTTGGAAAAAGGTGTGCACCTCTCTTGGGTTCTAGAGTTGTAGGGTTTGAAGCACCCTCTTGTGTGCTAAGGTATTTCTTGGTCGTGAAGGTATTTCTCTTGAATAATATAGCAATGGATTTTTCTTGGTTTTCTTCCCTTGTTGAGAAGGGTTTCCCAGGATACATTTTGTGTTCTTGTGCATGGTGCTTCTTCTTGTGATCTTGGTTGCTGCAACATTTATGGTTATGGTTAAATGATAAAATGGAATAAAATTCATGCTTAACCTATTCTATGAAAAATTAACATACCATTGGAGAATACACAAGTATTAAAGATCATTTTGGGGTTCATAAGACAACCGTACCTCAATCAACAAGGTTGACACCTCAACAAATGGATGAAAGAAGAGAGAAGGGACTATGTTTTAATTATGAAAACAAGTATAGTAAGGGGCATAAATGGAGTGAGAAGAAATTATTCTACATAGACTATGAAGAGGAAGAATGATATAGGAGCATCGTCAACAAAGCACGAGTGGAGGATAACTCAACATCTCTACACGCATTTTGAAGAAAATTTTGAATTTCAAAAATAACATGTTATGCAATATTTTGAAAAGACCATAATCAATGAATGTCTTTAATTTTTAGGAGCGGATCCATCACATGAGATCGATGGGAGATATATTTTGTTTAATGCAGTAGGTTGTAGTACAAATTCGATGCATTTTCTCTTATCTGTCTGTCTCAAACATTTTTTGTAATAAGACTTAGTAGTTGACAGCTTTTAATTTGATAAGATAGTGCTAAGGTAGTCAGAGGGAAATCTCAAGGAGCTCTTTTGTATAAATAAATTGGATTGTTGCCTAGTAGAGGCTACTGAAGAAGTTGTATTTGCCGAGAGTTGGGACAACAGGAGGTTATTGTAGCTGTAGTTGTATTTATGATAGAAGTTGTTGTTGAAGCTTATAAGAATTTCATGAGTCCATGTATATTTTCATCTGAATGAATATAATAGAGAAGCGTTGATCCCAAGTGTCTAGTGTTGCTATTGTTGTGTCTACCTGAATGCATGGTAGATTTTTTGTTTCCTTATGTTTTCTGTTATTTACTCACTTGCATTTATGAATGCATTTGCATGGTTGAATACATGAATCTGAGAGGGTTTAGATAAGTTTCAAGTGTTTCTCTTTACGAGCCTATGCAAGGAGTCCATATTGTCTGCAAAGAATGCGTTGAAAGAGTCTGTTTCGACTCAGAAGATCAGAAGAGATAGCGTGAAGATTTCATTTGAAAGGAGTGCATAAGTGTCCACAAGGTGTGCATCGACATAGTCCTTTGAATCAGAATCTCAGGAGGAGTATCTTGAAGCTTTGCTCGAGACAAAGTGTAGAAGGCCTCGCAAGGTGTGTGCAGGTGGAAATATACTTAAGTTCTTTTGTTTAGGAGAGGAAATTGAGTTGTGTGAATAATTTTTTCAAGGTGTACACAATCTTTCACAAAGAAGCTAAGTCGTGTGTGAAGATATGTTGCAGGGCATGCACAGATTCGAATTTTGACTAAGTGTCGAAGAAAACACTCCAAGGAGAAAAAGTTCGAAGGAGGAACAAGCTCATAAGAGATATTAGGAGACAAATATTCAATAGGGAGGAGCCCTTTAAGATTTACCAAGTTAATGACCAAGATTCGTTCAGGAGGAAGCGAGATCATTCCATACCGTCACATCTAGGAAAATTACACGGAGGCTAGTCATGGAGTTCTACGACACTTCATGTTCATAGGTTTTAAGTGTTTGTGGAGCAAGGATTTCCGAAGTGCTCAAGACGTGAAGTAATCCTAACCGTTGGCTGTGAAGGGGATACGTGGCAGCGGATAAGAAAGTTCATGGGGAAGAGACCCTGAAGGTTTTCACAGAGAAAAATTTTATTTCGCAAAGTCGCGAAGAGTGAGGAGATATAGACTATCAGATCACAGAGAGGATGTGTGTCATCATATCACAGAGGGAAAGTTCCATCTGTAAATTGTGAAGCAAGTGGCGCTCAATCCGTCACTTCGGGTGTGAAGCACTTCGGGAGGAAAAGGAGTTGGAGTGTTCAGAACTCCCGAAGGCCTAATTCCGAAGCGCCTTTCAGGGTTTAGCCCTGGGTCATAGCCCGAGGTCACATGTGGAGAGGGGTTAGCAACAGGAACTAGCGCTCGCAAAATTCTAATCTTAAAGAGTGCTAAGGAAGGGTACTGAGGGTTCTATATGACCTGTGCCTAAGGTGACTAAAGGGCCTGTGTTAAACCAAATTGGGGGCTAGCAGGGTCCCAAGGAGCTAATTCATCTTGGCCTTGTGAAGATCCTTGACTGGGAGGTCATGCTACCCCTAGGAGAGGAGGGGGGTTGCGTCAAGTGGTATTAAAGAAGATATTTTCTTGCAGATAGTAGGTAAAGGTGAGAAGGTAAAAAGAGGTAGTCTGATAACATCCAGTGGTATCAAATACATCAAGTTTTAGTTGTATAAAGGAGAAAAGGTCAGCACAATGTCGCCTAGGAGACGTGTAGAGCCACCTGTAGAAAATCCAATGGTGGAAAGGGAGATGAGAGAACTACGTGCAAGTTTAGACACGCTGGAGACCAAGAAAAGGAGAGAAAATGATGTTGGAGACGTTAGTGACGCAAAAAGTGAGGAGAGAGAAGTTAAATAAGCTTTAATAGAAAAAGCTGCGGAAGACCGCTTGTTAAAAGTTGTTTTAAAATTTGGAGCTAGAGAGAAGATAGACATCCTAATGTATGAAGGTAATTTAGACATTGAAGAGTTGGTGGATTGTATAAGATCCATGGATAAATAGTTCCACTATGAATATGTTGATGAGGAGAAAAAGGTAAATCATGTTATCACCATGTTGAAAGGACATGCAACACTGTGGTGGGATGAATTATATGCTAACAGAAGAAGCAAAGGTAAGCAAAATATTAATATTTGGGATAGAATGGTATCCAAGTTGAAAGCTAAATTCATACCCTATGACTATTAGATAAATCTATTTAGGAAAATTTAGAGCCTCAGACAGAAACAAATGACAATCAAAGAGTACACAAAGGAGTTTTATAGGTTGAACATCAGGGCTGGACAGAGAGAGAGAGGGATTAGGAAAATGTTGCCAGGTATATCAATGGCCTGAGATATGAAATGCAATATGAAATCAACATGATGAAAGTAAGGACAATGGAGTACATTTATCAGATTGCTCTGAAGGCAGAGGAGAAGTTGGTCAGAAAATAGAGTCAGTGAAGTAGAGGCAAGAGTCCACACAAAGGTAAGGGAATTGTCCATGACAAGGAAAAAAAACCCAAGGGTGAGACTCAAAAACCCCATAGTCACTCTAAAAGAGGAGGAAGTTCCCAAGGAAGACAAAGTGGCGGAAGAAATTATTTTTCTCGAGGAAGTGGAAGAAATAGAGGAGGAGAAGTGAAGTGTTATGCTTGTGGAAAGACAAGACACATGTCCTGGGAATGTCCCGAGAAAAAGAAAGAAGGAGGTGAAGCTCACATTTCGGAAGCGCGGAAGCATAATGTTGAGGCAGAAAGTCCAGAAGATGGAAAATGTATGATGATGAAGAAGGTTCTCTTGAAACTAGAGCTAGAGGTTGAAAATCCAGTGCAGAGGAACAATTTGTTCAGAACAACTTTCAAGACTAAATATACAGTATGCAAGGTGATAATTGATAGTGGGATCACTGATAACTTAGTATCCACTGATATGGTGGAGAAATTGGAGATGGAGACAACTGCACATCCAAGTCCATATAAAGTCTCGTGGTTGCAAAAAGGTCACCGGGTAATGGTAACTAAACAATGCTTGGTTGATTTTAAAATAGGAGGATATAGAGATGAAATTATGTGTGATGTGATTCCCATGGATGTATGTCATGTTTTGTTGGGGAGACCATGGAAGTTTGACAGGAATGTCACTCATGATCGAAGGAAAAATACTTATACCTTGGAAAATAATGGTAGGACACACATGTTACTGCCAATAGAGGAGAAGAGAGTAAAGGAAGAAGCCAACACAAGTATACTTCTCATGAATGGGAAGGAACTCTTGAGTGAAGTAAAGAAGGAACATGAGATGCAATTTGTTGTGGTGAGGAAACCAAGAGTTATCCTTACAAGAACTTCTATGGAGGATGTTCTCGAGGAAGTTCAAGAGTTGTTAGAGAATTTTGCTGATATAGAAGTGGATGAGTTGCCTAACTTATTTCCACCTATCAGAAGTATCAACCATCACATTGATTTAATACTAGGAGCAATTTTGTCGAACAAAGCAGCATACATATTGACACCTCAAGAGAACGAGGAGATAAAAAGACAAGTCTAGGATTTGATGGACAAGGGATTGGTCAGAGAAAGCTTGAGTCCATGTGCAGTACCAACTGTGTTGAGTCCAAATACATATGGAGGATGGAGAATGTGTATAGACTCAAGAGCCATAAACAAGATCACCACCAGGTATAGATTTCCTTTTACAAGGATGGATGATTTAATGGATTGTTTGAGTGGATCCAACTATTTTTCAAAGATATATTTGAAAATTGGATATCACCAGATAAGGAAGAGAGAAGGTGATGAGTGGAAAACAACCTTCAATACAAATGAGGGGTTGTATGAGTGTCTTGTTATGCCATTTGGCTTAACAAATGCCCCAAGTACTTTTATGAGATTTATGAATGAAGTATTAAAATATTTCATTGGTAAGTTTGTAATTGTATATCTGGATGATATATTGGTCTTTAGTAAAAATAAAGAGGAGCATTTGAGACATATGACATTAGTAATGAGGAGATTGCAGAAGGAGAAGTTGTTGATAAATCTTAAGAAGTCCTCTTTTATGAAGAAAAAACTCATTTATTTGGGTTTTGTGATCTCTTCAAATGATTTGAAGATGGATCCAGAGAAGTTGAAAGCAATCAAAGAATGGCCATCGCCAAGGAGCATATTCAAGGTGAGAAGATTCCATGGATTAGCAAGTTTCTATAGGAATTTTATTAGAAATTTCAGTGGAATCTGTACACCGATGCTGGATACAATGAAGAAGAGACACAAATATTTCAAATGGACAGAAGAAGCTGAGAAAAGTTTCAGGATATTAAAGGAGAAGATAACAGAACAATCGATTCTGATCTTGCCAGATTTCGGGAAGACATTTCAAGTAATATGTGATGCTAGTGGAGTTGCAATTGGAGCAGTCTTGAGCCAAGATAATAGGCAGGTTTCATATTTCAGTGAGAATCTAAATGATACTAAGAGAAAATACTCCACATATGATAAATAATTTTATGCAGTAATTCAAGCCTTGAAGAAATGGAGGCATTATCTTGTACCAAAAGAATTTGTTTTGTATAGCGATAATCAGACTTTACAATTCATAATCGGACATGAGAAGTTAAATCAGAGACATGCTAAGTGGATAGAGTTTATGCAAAATTTTGATTTTTTCATTAAACATATTTCTAGAAATGCTAACAAAGTTGTTGATGCATTGAGCATGAGATGTCTAATTTTCTAGGAATTTCAAGTGAAAACCTTAGGGTTTGAACACCTTAAGGATATGTATTGTGACAATCCATATTTTAAAGAGGCATATGAAGCATGTGCAAATCCTGTGATTAGAGATAGAATCCAGTGGACAGAGTATCTAATTCAAGATGGATTATTGTTTAAAGGTAGCCAGTTGTGCATACCGAGATGCTCAATGAGAGATAATCTGTTGAAAGAAAAAATAGTGGACATCTAGCCAGACATTTCGTCCATGAAAAAAAATTTTCACAGTTGAATAGTTTGTACTATTGGCCAGGTATGAGAGCAGACGTGAAGAATTTTGTGAACATATGTAAGATTTTCCAGCATGCAAAAGGAAATAAACAAAACACTGGGTTGTATCAACCATTGCCCATTCCAGATAGGCCTTGGGATGCAATAAGAATGGATTTTGTGTTGGATTTGCCAAGAACACAAAAGGGAAGTGATTCCATTTTTGTGGTAGTTGGTAGATTCTCAAAGATGGCACACTTTATCCCATGCCAAAAAACTAGTGATGCAACGCATATTGCAAAAAAAAATTTCAAGGAAGTTGTGAGACTTCATGGGTTGCCCAGGAGTATTATTTCAGATAGAGACACCAAATTTTTTGTCATTTCTGGAGAACATTGTGGAATAAAATGGGAGCAGAACTATCCTTTAGTTCTGCATATCACCCTCAAACAGATGGATAGACTGAGGTGGTGAATCAGAATTTAGGAAATTTGTTGAGGAGTTTGGTCATTGAATATCATAGTCAGTGGGATCAAATTATGTCACAAGCAAAGTTTGCATACAATGAATCAGTAAACTAGAGTACAAGAAATAGTCCATTCCAGAAAGTGTATGCAATGAAGCCAAGAGGAGTATCATAGTTGAGAGATATGGATCAGAATGAGTTTAGAAGCATTGGAGTTGAATACTTCACTGCAAAAATGAAGAAGCTTCATAGTCATATCAAAGAATAGTTGCAAAGAAGCAGTAAAGAATACAAGCACATATTTGATCAACATAGGAGAGAACTTCAATTTGAAGTTGGAGATCAATTTCTGGCACATATCAGGAAGGAAAGGTTCCCGAGGGGAACATATAATAAACTGAAAATGAAGAAAATAGGACCATCCAAGATCCTAAGGAAATTTGATGTGAATGCTTATGAGTTAGAGCTACCAGGAGATGTGGGTATATCACCCATATTCAACATTTCAGACCTGTATCCTTATAGGGAAGATGACACAAGAAGATCAAAATATCAGAAAGAGATCCAATGGGAGAATCAAATGCATGTAGCAGAAAATTTGCAGATGGAGAAGATCATAGATCAGAGGATTGGTAAGAAGACCAGGAGAAAGAAATATTTTGAGTATTTGGTAAAATGGAAATGACACCCAGTAGAAGATGTCAGTTGGGTAAATGAAGCGGATATCCAGAAGCATGGAAATTCAGTGCAGGAGCTCATGGACAGGAGTCCATGATTTTTTGTCTAGAGGAGTATGATGCAGGAGCATCATCAGTAAAGCGAGAGTGGAGGACAAATCAACATCCGTGCATGCATTTTGAAGGAAATTTTGAATTTCAAAAAGAACATGTCATGAAATATTTTGAAAATACTGTAATCAATGAATGTCTTTAATGTTTAGGAGTGGAGCCATCACATGAGATCGATGGGAGATATATTTTGTTTAATGTAGTAGGTTGCAATACATATTTAATGCATTTTATCTTATCTTTATGTCTCAAACATTTATTGTAATAAGCTATAGTAGCTGGTAGATTTTAATTTGATAATATAGCGCTAAGGTAGTCGAAGGGAAATCTCAAGGAGCTCTTTTGTATAAATAAATTGGATTGTTTCCTAGTAGAGGTTGTTGAAGAAGTTGTATTTGATGAGAGTTGGGACAACGAGAGGTTATTGTAGTTGTAGTTGTATTAAATGTAGAAGTTGTTGTTGAATCTTATCAGAATTGTATGAGTCCATGTATATTTTCATCTTAATGAATATAAAAGAGAAGTGTTGATCCCAAGTGTCTGGTGTTGCTATTGTTGTGTCTACCTAAATGCATGGTAGGTTTTATGTTATTTACTCATTCTTTTGTTTATGAATGCATTTACATGTTTGAAAACATGAATCTGAGAGAATTTAGATAAGTTTCAATTGTTTCTCTTCACGAGCCCATGCAAGGAGTGCATATTGTCCGCAATAGTGCATTGACAGAGTCTGTTTCGAATTAGAAGCTTAGAAGAGATATCATGAATATTTTTTTTGAAAGGAGTGCATAAGTTTCCATAAGGTTTGCATCGACAGAGTCCTTTGAATCAGAAGCTCAAGACGAGTAGCTTGAATCCTTTTTCAAGAAAAAGTGTAGAATACCTCGCAAGGTGTGCGCAGGTGAAAATATACTTAAGTTCTTTTGTTCAGGAGAGGAAATTGAGTTGTGTGAATAACTTTTGCAAGTTGTACACAACCGTTCACAAAGAAGATAAGTTGTGTGTGAAGATATATTGCAGGGCATGCACAGATTCAAATTTTGACTAAGTGTCGAAGAAAATGCTCTAAGGATCAAAAGTTCGAAGGAGGAAAAAGCTCTGAAGAGATAGAGGGAGAGAAATCTTCAATATGGAGGAGCCCTTTAATATTTCCCAAGTTAACTAGCAAGATCCACTCAGGAGGAAGCGAGATCGTTCCAGACCGACAGATCTGGGAAAATTACACGGAGGCTAGTTGTGGAGTTCTATGACACTTCGTAGATCATATGTTTTAAGTGTTTTAGGAGCGAGGATTGTCAAAGTCCTCAATCCACAAAGTAATCCTAGTCATTGGATGCGAGGGGGATACATGGCAACAGATAAGAAAGTTTGTTAGGAAGATACCCAGAAGTTTTGCATGGAGCAAAATTTTATTTCACGAAGTCGTGAATAGTGAGGAGATCTATACCATCAGATCATAGAGAGGACATGTGTCATTGGATCATAGCAGGAAAGTTCCAGCCATAAATTGTGAAGCAAGTGGCGCTCAATCCATCACTTTGGGTGTGAAGAAATTTGAGAGGAAAAGTAGTTGGAGTGTTCGGAACTCCCGAACGTCGAATTCTGAAGTGCCTTTTAGGGTTTAGCCCCGGGTCATAGCCCGAGGTTGCGTGTGGAGAGGGGATAGAAAGAGGAACTAGCACCCACAAAATTCTAATCTTAAAGAGCGTTAAGGAAGGGGTCAGCGGTTTCTTATTGACCTGTGCCTAAGGTGACTAAAGGGCCTATGTTAAACTGAATTGGGGGCTAGCAGGGTCCCGAGGAGCTAATTCATCTCATCCTTGTGAAGATCCTTGACTGAGAGTTCGTGCAACCCCTAGGAGAGGAGGGGGGATGCGTCAAAGAAGATCAAGAACTAGAACCATCACAAGATCTAGATTTAGAAGATACTACTCCAATGATGCCTTGGCATGCATTTTCCGACATCAATACTCCACAAACCCTCAAGATACAAGGATACATCAAAAATAAAAATGCAACAATATAGATTGATTCTGGTGGTACCCATAACTTAATCAGCTACAAATTAGAAAAATATATCAATTTCTTTATATTTACAACACCAAAATTTCAAGTAATGATTGCAGATGGAGGTAGCATAATTTTTTGTAGGAAGTTCCATAGTATTAATCTCAATATGAGGAAGAATTTTTTGGATAGTCCCATGATTTCCATCCAAATGGGTGGTTCTAATGTTGTATTAGGGGTCTAATGATTACAATCATTGGGAACGATTTCCCTTAATTTTTAATATACTTTCATGATATTTTCCTTAGAAGGAAAGGAAAATGAGCTTAGAGGTATCCAAGGGAAACTATCTAAGGTGATAAGCTCTAATAGCATGACAAAATTACTAAAAAAGGGGCACCATGGTGTAATTGCACAATTGTGCTCACTAGATGTTCAAAGATCTATATCCTTTATTCCAGTGGATCTCCAAAAAGTTATCAACAACCATTCCAAGTTATTTGGAGAGATGCCTAAGGTTATTCCACCTAGTCTAGATCATGACCATGCTATTCATTTAGAACCAGGAAGTGTAGCACCTAGCATTAATCCTTACAGGTATCCATATGCACAAAAATTGAGATTGATCATATGATCCAAGAAATGTTAGAGGCATGAATAATTCAAACTAACCAAAGTTCTTTCTCTTCACCAGTAGTGATGGCTACAAAGAAGGATGGTTCATGGTGTATGTGTTCAGATTATACACAACTCAAAAAAATGACCATCAAATATAAGTTTCGCATTCCCTTCATTGATGAATTATTAGATGAATTGCATGGAGAAATTTTATTTACTAAGTTGGATCTTCGTTCGAGATATCATCACATCAGAATGAGACATGAAGACATTCCCAAAACAACCTTTATAACACATGAAGGTCATTGTGATTTTTTGGTTATGCCATTTGGACTTACTAATGCACCTTCAACATTTCAAATCTTGATGAATTATATTCTCAAACCCTTCCTTAGAAAATTTGTGTTAGTATTTTTTCATGGCATACTAATCTACAACAAATCTTGGGAAGTGACGTAGAACCCCAAACCCTCATGTCCAAGGTTTGCACAGGATCGTTCTAATCTGCTCTTTAAGTCTAATTGACTCTTTGGGTTATCCTTGGGAAATACCCTTCCCACTCTAATAGTGTATCGACAGGTCCTTATGGGTGTGCCCACGTGATAAAACACGAAGCATCAACCCAAATCTTCCGATCAACAATATGATCACACCTTTCACGATTTCATGACTTCGTGACTTCTCCTTTCGAGTTTCTTGACTCTTCAACTGCCGAAACCTGAAATGTCGATTCGCCAAAATTGTTATCGCGTCTCGTGATTTCAGGAATCTCGGAACAAAGAAACCTAATCCCTTGTCCTCGAAAATTCCAAAATGCCAAATCCCGACACGTTCAATAAAGGCTGGCCCCACAATGGACTTCTCACTTCATTAGGATTTCAGACTTCTTTATTTCGCGAATCCAAATGCAAAGCTCCCAACTCTCTAACCTCCGAACCCCGAAATAGTCAACAAAGGTTGACTCCACCTATTTTGACGAGGACACGCCACCTGTCCACTCAACCCCTTCCTATCTCTGGTGTAGACTCCTGCCACTTGTCACTCTTTCAGGTTTTTGGGACTTTCGCTCTCAAGGTGTTGTCCCCTCCGTCTCTCGAATTTCGAATTGCCGAAATGATCTAATGACCCTCGTTGGCTTGGATCTAACAGTCATATTTCTCCTGAGCTTATACTTTAAGAAAAAAACACTCGCCGTAACTTCCCTTGCTTCTCTGCAAGATCTAACGACTCTCAAAACTTCACAAATTCTCCACAGAGAATTCCGTCCGTTCCTTCCCTAATAACTCCTGTGAATTTAACAAGATTCCTTCGTCTCGACTTGACTTCTACCAAACAACTTTGATGCGTCTCCCCTTGGATACTTCAAAGCACTAACCCTCCTGAGCTTTATCTGTGACCTTGAGTCTTCAAAAGACTCCTGCACGTACTCCTTGTGGCAACCCTTCAAATACTTCTAAGTATTTGAATCCTCGACTTTGTGCACCCTCCTGCAATAGTAGTCCTTCAAGTCACCCCTTAGTTGAGAAGTCTTGAACTTCCAACTAGCCTATGCACACCTTGCATGGATTCGGTGCCTCACCTGCACTTCCATGGGAATGAGAACCACTGTATCTCTCCTGAGCTTTCAGAGATAAACTATGAACCTTCATCAACGCACTCCTTGCGGACGATGTCACTGCACTCCTTGCAGGAACTTCTCACTTAGGTTGAGAAACAATTGAAACTCATTCTCTCTCTCTCTCTCAGACTTCAAACATTCGACATGAAATCATACATTCACACAATATTAAGAAAATTCATAATAGAGAGAATAAACAACCATAAGCATACCATTCAACATGTATACACAGAAAGCATCATAACACCATGAATCTGAACCAAAGCTCTTTATATTAATTCAGAACTTCTGTACATGGGTTCTTCTCTTCACACAGATCTCTGCTTCTTTGCTCTATGCTCAATGATACAATTGGTAATCCTTTTCAATGATACAAAGGTGAGGGTTTCTATAGTCAGTTTTCCCTCCTACGCTCTAAAATGTCTAATCTGGAATTTAAATCTAGCTACTTACATTTACTACACATAAATGCCTCTACCTACTTCAGATGAGAGCAAATTGCTCATGATCTGTTTACAATATACAAGTGTGCTTCCTCTTAACTATTACATTTAATATTTGCACATTTAAACTTTCAAAGGTACTTTCAACATGTGCAAAATGCGTTGGTGCTTGTCCCAGTTGTCTTCCGCCTCTGCGCTCGCTTGCTGCTGGTGATGCTCCTACATCATACTCCCTCACTTGAAAATTTTCATGGATTCCTATTCATGAGCTCTGGCACAGTCTGTCCATGCTTATGAATCTCTGCTTTATCTTCCTAGCTGGCATCTTCAACTGGATGTCCCTTCCATTTGACCAAGTATTCAAAATACTCTTTTCTCCTGGTCTTTTTGCTAACTCTCTTGTCAAGTATACTTTCCATCTATGGATTTTCAGCTACATGCATTTGTTTAGTCCACCGAACCTCTATCTGTTCACTGTCTGCTCCTGATTCTTCATCTTTTTAAGGGTACAAATCTGAGATGTTGAATATCGGTGAAATTCCGATCCCATCGGGTAATTCAATATCATATGCTTTTGCCCCAAATTTCTTCAAGACCTTGCATGGTCCAATCTTTTTCATTTTTAGTTTGTTATATGTTCCCCTTGGGAACCTCTCCTTTCTCAGGTGTGCAAGAATCAGATCACCAACTTCAAAGTGAAGTTCTCATCTGTGTTGATCTACTCTGTGCTTGTACTCTTGATTCAAATTCCGCAATCACTCCTTCACTTGGCTATGAAGCTCCTTCATTGCTTCTGCAAAATCCTCTGCACTGACACTTCTGAATTCAGCTCGTTCCACATCCTGTAATTCAGAAACTCCCCTTGGCTGCATCCCATATATAATTTGGAATGGACTCTACCCTATGCTTCTATTGATCAAATTATTATAATTGAATTCCACCTATTGCAGAATGTGATCCCATTGACTGTGGTGTTCAGTCACTAGGCTCCTCAACAAATCTCCCAAGCTTTTGTTTACAACTTATGTCTGCCCATCCTTCTGAGGATGATAAGATGAGCTAAATGAAAAACTTGTCCCCATCTTCTTCCATAAAGTCCTCTAGAAATGTCCCACGAACTTGGTGTCTCGATATGATAGGATACTCCTTGGCAAGTTGTGAAGTCTGACAATTTCTTTGAAAAACAGGTTCGCAATATGTGTTGCGTCACTGGTTTTCTGACATGGTATAAAATGTGCCATCTTTGAAAATCTGTCTACCACCACAAATATTGAATCAAATCCTTTTTTCATTCTTGGTAGCCCCAATATGAAATCCATGCTCACTACATCCCATGGCCTCTCAAGTATGGGTAATGGCTGGTATAACCCTATATTCTGCCTTCTTCCTTTTGAGTGTTGACAAATTCTACATCTTTCCACAAATCTTTTGACATCTGTCATCATACCTGGCCAAAAATATGAGCCACTCAGTTTTGAGAACGTTTTGTCATGACCGAAGTGTCCGGCCAATCCCCCACTGTGTTTTTATTTCAGCAGATTCTCCCTCATGGAGCATTTTGGAATACACAGTTGATTGCCTCTGAAGAATAATCCATCCTGGATCATATATTTAGTCCATTGACTTCTGTCCCTAGGAATTGGATTCTCAGATGCCTCATACGCCTCTTTAAAATCTGGATCATCTTTGTACATGTCCTTGAGGTTATCAAAACCCAATGTTTTGACTCTGAACTCCTGCATAAGCAAACATTTCCTACTCAAAGCATCAACAACTTTGTTAGCAGTTCCATAAATCTGCTTGATTACAAAAGTAAAATTTTGCATGTATTCCACCCATTTAGCATGCTTCTATTTCAATTTGTCCTGTCGAGTTACGAATTGCAAAGCATGGTTATCGCTGTACAA
Source organism: Picea glauca (assembly GCA_000966675.3). Lineage (NCBI taxonomy): Eukaryota > Viridiplantae > Streptophyta > Pinopsida > Pinales > Pinaceae > Picea > Picea glauca. Next base: position 141,959 of record JZKD02S0486942.1, on the reverse strand, counting down.
AACAAACTCTTTAGGGACCAAATAATGCCTCCATTTCTTCAGTGCTTGTATGACTGCATAAAATTCCTTATCATACGTTGAGTACTTAATCTTCACCTCATTCAATTTCTCACTGAAGTATGCAATCGGTCTATTGTCTTCGCTCAAGACTACTCCAATTGCAAATCCACTAGCGTCACATTTGACCTGAAATGTCTTACTGAAATCTGGCAACACCAGAATTGGTTGTTCAGTAATCTTCCTCTTCAACAAGTTGAAACTTTTCTCTGCTTCTTCTGTCCAGTGAAAAGATTTATGTCTTTTCTTCACCGTATCCATCATTGGTGTGCTAATTCCACTGGAATTTTTGATAAATTTCTTGTAGAAACTAGCTAATCCATGAAAGCTTTGAAATTCAAATATACTCTTCAACGATGGCCAATTCTTAATGGCATCCAGCTTCTCTAGATCCATTTTCAGCTCATTTGCAGAGATAACAAAACCCAAATAAATGAGTTATGTCCTCATAAATGTTGATTTCTTCATATTTATCAACAATTTTTCTTGCTGCAATCTCCTCATCACTGTAGCCAAATGCTTCAAGTGTTCATCTTCTGTCTTTCTGAAAATCAATATATCATCAAGATATACGATGACAAATTTTCCTATTAAATCCTTCAGGACTTCATTCATCAATCTCATGAAAGTACTAGGTGCATTTGTTAAGCCAAATGGCATAACAAGCCATTCATACAGCCCTTGATTTGTCTTGAACGTCGTCTTCCATTCATCACTTTCTCTCATTCGGATTTGATGATATCCACTTTTCAAATCAAACTTTGAAAAGAATCTTGCTCCACTCAAGCAATCCATCAAGTCATCCATCCTTGGAAATGGAAATCTATACCTGATGGTAATCTTATTGATTGCCCTCGAGTCTGTACACATCCTCCAGCCTCCATATTTCTTTGGGATAATCACTGTTGGAACAACACATGGACTCAAGCTTTCTCTAACCAACCCTTTGTCCATCAAATCCTGGACTTGTCTCCTGACTTCTTCATTCTACTGCGGCGTCAATCTGTATGCTTCTTTGTTTGGTAAACTAGCTCCAAGTATAAGATCAATATGATGGCTTATACTTCTGATCGGCGGAAATGAACGAGGTAGTTCGTCCACTACTATATTAGAAAACTCTTCCAGTAGCTATTATATTTCCTCTGGAAAATCATCCACTCTTGTACTAGTTAAAACAATTCTAGGCTTCCTAACCACAATGAATTGTGTATCTTCTTTCTTCTTAATTTCCTTAAGAAGTTCCTTCCCATTCATGAGAAGTACAATGTTTCTCACCTCAGGTTTCACTTCTTTATCCTTAATTGGAAACAACATGTGAGTTATCCCATTCTTCTCCAGGGTGTATGTGTTCTTTCTCCCATCATGAATCACATTCCTGTCATATTGCCACGGTCTACCCAGCAATAGATGACAAACATCCATGGGAATGACATCACATAATATTTCATCCTTGTATCCTCCTATTTTAAATTCAACTAAACATTGTTTAGTGACATTTACCTGATGTCCTTTTTGTATCCATGAAACTTTGTATGGGATTGGATGTACGATAGTTTCCAGCTCCATATTTTCTACCATCTCTGTAGAAATGAGATTGTATGTGCTACCATTGTCCACGATGACTTTGCATACCCTTTCTTTGGTCTTGCAAGCAGTTCGAAAAAGTCTATTCCTTTGGACTGGGTTCTCCGCCTCCTTCTCTGGCGTTAAGAGAAATTTTCTCATCATCAAGGATCTTCCACCCTCATCTTCTTCTGCCTCCACATTCCATCCTTGTGCTTCGGTAATGTGAGTTTCACCTCCTTCTTTCTTCTTGTCTAGGCATTCATAGGATTTATGTCTATTTTTTCCATAGGTAAAGAATTTTATTTCTCCA
>JZKD02S0486942.1:95264-123103 GCA_000966675.3 Picea glauca | reverse complement strand
AAATTTTCTCTATGGGTCGATCGAGTGACCACGAAGAGATCTCTAGGCATCTCTCCTTTCCAATTAGTCTATGGAGAAGAGGTTGTTTTTCCTTCCCATTTAGCCATTCCTGTAGCAAAATTCCTCCAGGATCATCGAGAGGAGCCTGATGACATAATCAGAAGAATTCATCAGCTAGTGGAAGTCCAGCAGGCCAGGGAGCAGATAGTGGGTAGAATTCAGGACCATCAGCAAAGGATCAAGCAGGTTTTTGATAAGAAGGCCAAGAATGAAGAGTTTCAGATAGGAGACCTGGTACTGAAATGGGATGCTCCTAAGCAAGATAAAGGCAAGCACGAAAAATTTGAATCCCTGTGGATCAGGCCTTTCAAAGTCTCCGAAGTATTCTCGAATAACACCTACAGGTTACGGGATTTGAAGGATCAAGAAGCTTTCAATGGCCCTGTGAATGGGCATTTCCTAAAAATATTTTTCTCTTGAGCTGCACATGGCTCTTTTGCGGTTGTAAATATTGTTTTCTTTCCGTCTTTAAGTTTTAAATAAATGACTCCATAGCCCAACAACAAGGCACTGAGATTGCAAAACGAGTCCTTAGAGAATCACAGGGACGAATCTATCCCCCATGGAGCCTAATGTTAGTAACAATTCTTGTCCTGGGCACAAGAGTATTCAGGTCTGCAAGTTGCGCAAGAAGCGCCCAAGCGCAGCATAGAAAAATATTGTTTCAGGCTTCCAAGCAAGTAAGTGGGTGAAATTATATTGTCAACGGTCTGGATTCATCCATAGGAGAAGATTGACGGTCGACGGGAAATCGTAGTTAGCAGAGTTGCGCTGAGATTAGAGCGATGGATAGCGCCCATATTGCATATGCGAAAGGATAGCAGTCATCCATCCAAAGGACGCGTAGTGCAAGATCTAGTCACATCAGCATTTCGGCATTTGGGAGTTCGAATGGGAAGGGTTCCATGTTGTTCTACACCTTGAAACCCCAAACCCCGAAGCACCGAAAGTGCACAAAGTCAGGCCCGCAGTATCACGGAGCAGTCTCAGTTGTCCATCCAAAGGGGACACCTGGTGTGTGATTAGGCTCCTCGCCTTTTCACCCGTCACGACTTCGAAGCACAAGGAGAAGCCCCTTCATATCCCCGAGAAGTGAAGTGCCAAAAGTGTCTAGGACCTGGGCCCACAGTATCGCCAAGTGAGTTCAGGATTGTCAGATCTGAGAGGGACGTGTGGCACCCAATTAATCCATCTCGACATTTCTCTCATCACAACTATGATAATCAAGGAGCAACTCCTTCCTATTCACGAATGTCGAAAGCGCCTTTGAGAATAAACGCATGGTCACAACTCGTGGTCACTTGGGAAATAAAAGAACTGTGCAAGAGGGGCCAAAGGCGTCGGGTTTAGTCACAGAAGGGATCATCACGATCCCTAGGTGCCATCTATTTCAATCTCAATCCTGGTTCTCGATTGGAGTAAATTAAGGTGAGAAGGGGTGGTTGAAACCTCTCCTCACTCATTAAGTATAAAGTATGGAGGATCTGGCAAGCTCTCTTCCCGAGAGGGTTTTGTGTACCGATTTTTTCCAAAGACGCCATGTCGAGTCCTCGACTAGCTAGAGAGGTCTGCACATGCTAACTCGGCACTTAATGGCTTAGCTACTCCCCTTGCAGGAGCCATGCACAGTTAAGGTGGAGTCTGACGAAGAATATCCGCCCAAGTTTGACTGAAAGGACACCATGCCTTGAATGGCTGAGCACGCCTCTATTAGGCGAATTTTTCTGAGTATATAGACTCAGTCTTTATATTTTGTAATCCATCGGTGGTTGAGAAAGGCTCCCGGTTGTAAAACTTTAATGAAGCACTATTATTCTAGTTATGCATGGACTCTTGAGACTTCTTGCCTTATGAATGTCAGTTCCTTTCACGTCTTTGTTTATACTGTGTTAGAGCAGCTCGGAATTGGAGGATCCAGTCGAGTTGTAACTGTTATAGGATGATGTAGGTTGGATCACTTTAACAGTTGCATTGTTTCTAATCGGTCCCTGTGATTTTCTTAGCACTAAATGACTTGGAATTGGAGGATCCAGTCAAGTCGCCCTTTCAATTTCTCGAAGCCCTGAACCAAGAGGATCTTGCATTCAGAGTTTTTCTTCTACAAACTGCTGAAAGGCCTGTTCCTTGAGGTAGTTTTCTCACTCCTCTCACCAAGTATTCAACCTGCTCATCTTTAAGTCAACTCACTGACTGAAGTTAGATCAAGACCTCCTTTTTTCCTTACATACCGGACTCAGTTCCCAAGTTAGAGCAATACCTTCCCGAGTCTCTACCCATTTGATCACCCATTAAAACTATTGTGACATAAAACTAATGGGCATTGGGCTCTGCTCCTACAAGCAATCTAGGAGTGACTTCTGTCACTAACACCTGGGAAAATAGACTTGGATTGATAAATAACATATGTGAGGAGGTAGGACGCTGCCAAGTATGCTAGGAGAAAGAGACTAATGATTTTTCCCTTGCTGTTATGAACACTATAGAATGAGTGTGAGGCAAGAGGAATGGGATGGAATTTAAGGACATTGCTGAGGAAGAGTTTCCAAGTTCGCCCTCATGGGTTCATGGTCAGGCTAGGGGGTGAATTGGGGCAAGTGATTTTGATTGCTCTATTCTATGGTTGGGAGGAACGTGGTTGTTCCCTTTACCTTCCCACTAAATGGTTTAGATATGTCTCATATCCCTCTCTGTATGAATGATCTTATATCTAATGTGATGTATTTATTGAATTTGAATCGAATTATTTCCCATTTTTTTTGAATGATTCAGTCACAGTTGTAGTGCGACTATTAAATTTGGTATGGATTTAATACTCCTGGGAAAAATCTATCCAAATGAATGATGTATGAATCTGATAGCATACCTTACAAATCTAATGTTGAACGACATTTATGGTTGAGTCAAAGTCTGATTGAATACTAGAGTTGTTCTTTTTTTTTATGTATTGTTAGGAAAAATCGGGGTTGTTGTATTTCTATAAGTCTTTATACCCTGTAAGTCATTATTTTTTCTGTAAGAATTTATGTACAGATTTCTGTTTGAATTTTTAATTATATATCTATGGATTCGAAAGTAAAATAGGATCAAGGGCAAACATATCTACACATATATTCTTATGTATTATTACATGAACTAAATTGTATGCATTAGAATGGAAAATAAACCTCTACAACAGTGTGAATTAGAAATGGCATGATGTATTATCAAGCCTCGGTATAAGCATCCTGAATGTGAAAGTGCAAACAATTACTAGCAAGATAGAATTACCCTACATAGTAAAAGCAACCAAAAGGATAGATATGAATATGTATATTTGTAATTCTGTACATATCAATACATATATATATAAATAAGTAAGCATCTGCAGGCCATATCTTAACACTTGACTCGGATAAACCTCAACCCTAACAATAAAGAAAAATAGGAATACTATAGACTCATCGAGGTAATACGGAATGTCTAAGTAAAAGAAAGAAATTCGTTTCAAGAAAACAATCCTTCAAATCATAGATAAGCCTTCCAAAACTGTTTATAACTGTAAGATTCAAATAATACAGAGATTTAAAGGAAAACTGAAATGACGGCCTTAATGACCAAGTGCCAGTCTGAGATACATCCGAACAGTGAAACGTTTTGATTAATACAATAGCCATTACAATGTTCATTCAAACCAGAAAGTAATTCTCGTAGGAAAACCTTTGAATTATCATTACTCATGACTGTCGAAACTAAACTTAAGATTATAGATGGCGCCTTTATCGAATGCCCACAAACCAAAATTTGTAATCATGTTTGCTAGGTCTCCTGAGTAGTTAATGGAAAAGGGAACTCGAATACCTTTATATCGAAGACGAAGAGGAAGCTCCAGAGACCTTGCATGTACACAGGCCTGAAAGAGTTATCAATTCTGAGAATCAGTAAATTATTTACAAGAAGCAACAGAATACCAATAGAAGTGATAATTATTATTAATGGAATGTACCAGAGAATACTTAACTGCTACATTGGTGGTCGCGCCCTTTTCTTTCCTTATCGCTTGCCTCCTGAGTGTTTATCCGGGTCGTGGGAGAAGTGCACAATAAGTCTCTGATGGGTCCTCACATCAACAAATCCCACCATTAGTGGTTATGCCATTACCTTAAACGAGAAAAAATTATAATAGAACAAAAGTACAGTTACAGTAAACAACAGATTTAAACATAGTAAATGACGACATTGACTTCCTTAACAAACATACATGTATAAATCGAGTTGTGATGAAGACAGGTTTCGAACCAAGATCTTACCCCAACGTTGGACTTTGAAACCCTCCCCAAATTCAAGACCATAGAAAGTAATGTGAACAAGCAGTCATTACAGGGCGTATCAAGATCAGACCCCTACGAGGTTGCCTGACAACAGTTAGCGTCACCAATACAAGAAAACTATTGGTGCAAACTTTTATTTGACGGAAGCAATACCATTATAAATTTCTCACAGAACCCTATTTTTCAAAGACATATATATAAGGAATTTTTTCCCAGGAATTAGATGCGAATATCTTGAGTAGTATTGGCTTTTCTTTACCAGATAAGTAATGGCTATGGGATCCATTGAAAATACGAGCTAAGGGACCAAATGGAATGTCGAACGGAAGGACTCAACCTTCACAAAGGAAAGGTTGGGAGTGAAGGAGTTGTCACACACAGGGTACCCTAACCCCTTTTAATCACAAAACTCGCATTTATTCGACCCTGGTCTCGTCCTGTAACCACCGGGTAAGAACATGAAGTAGTGTAACCTCGGGCATACCAAAAACCCTAAAATGTTTTACCAGGAGGCTAGACCAACAAGTCTCTGAGATTTGAGAGTGAGGAGCCAGAGTGCCAAAATTCTCGGTATACCGAAAGGAAATACACGAAACCTCTGTGATAAGAACTGCAAGTAAAAGGCCTTCATCGATTTGAAACAACAGATCTCTATGCCTCTAGTTTTAAGTTGCATAACAGGAAAATAACTTACCAGGAGAATGGGATAGGTCGACTGGAAGGCTGAACAACGACCTCTAGTGTACATGTTTCCCCTCAACAAAAAGAACCACCCACAGATCCAAGGTTGTTTCCTCGAGGAGTAACAATGAACGAGGAAAGAGCTCACCTAGACTCTAAGTAAGGGGTGTACTTCTAGAGTAAATGTCGAAGGACATTGGACCATGTGCTAGGACCGAGTTGGCAGGTTGGGATTAGGGAAGGTCAGGTGGGAGAGCCATCAAGACTGGTGCGTGCAGGATCCCCTATTAAACACAAGAACAGAGCCTTAAATTCTTTTCTGACAGATACATTTCCCTCCCTTACCAACCAAGAAATGAGAATAATGACAGTCATATCACGTTTGTCCAGTTATAACTGTTCAGTCACAAAACTAACTCGTTCAGTTAGCTTACCTTCCCTCTTCTCTATCAGTGGAACGACCTTTAGCTACGATTTAGTTGCATAGGATTTGTGCATGAGATTTGTCTGATTTAAAATCTTAAGTCGGATGACTACAAGTGTATTGACCACGACTGAGCCTTAAGGGAAATCTGTTTCAGCGACTCAGACTTTGACATATTAATACCGCTAACCATGACTTAATATGAGTTACACCAGGGTCGTAACTCTCAATGTTTACATAGTATGTTGGATATGCTATTATGATAGGGAAACGATTTAAACTTGCACGCGACATGAAGAATCCTTTTGTTTTAAGAAGACTAGGATTTGTATCCTAATAAACATCATATGCAGGTGAATATAGGTATAAGTATTATTAAGATTTATAAAAGAAAAATATGTGTGGAAAAGGTATTGTAAGCTTTGACAGCCCATCATATAAAGTATGATGTTTTGGTTTAACATGGTATTGTCCTCATATAACAGATAGAATGTTAGTCTATAATCATGGTAAACTTTAATATCATGTTCTACAATTTTATTAACGAAAAGTTGGAGATTAATGTACCAAGAAGAAAAAGGGAAAAAAATTATGTCAATTTAGAGGTACATTACACCCATGCACCCCCCCCTCTGACTCGTCCATTGATCCATCATCACTTGCGTCTTGGCTTGGAAAAGGAAACAAAGTTGTTGAATAACTTAGCCACGTGATAGTTGGTTGTAGTGGTCACTGGTGTGATCTAGCCATTACCTGGTGCCTGCATGTCTGAAATGCATTGGCTTGTGCCATATTTTTCTCACAACTGCGAGTCCTGAGAGTTCCAGCATTGAGATTCTGAACTAGTTGTGCTGGAAGCCCTGGCAGGAAGGAGAAGGAATGCTTGAGGGACTATGTGGAAAATAAGGGTGGAGGTCCATTCTCTTGGGTGGCATAGGTTGGGTAGAAGAGAGATGGGTACTTGGATTGTTGTGGGTGTCGGGAAACATGTGAGAGCTTGAGAGCTGACTGGTTTGGGAACAGAATTACACTCTAGAAACATCCTTGTGGATTCATAGCCCTCGATCGGGGGTGACACTATTGTTGGGATTTAGAGAAGTGGTATCTACGGTTGGGAGGAACATCCTCAGTCTACAACCAGTCAGTGTCATATTTCATAAAGATAAGTGCTCTCTGTCGTGATATTACTATCTGTGTATGAATGTATTACGTTGTGTAGTTTAATTTTCATTTACATGTATATGAATGTATTTTCGTTGTGTATATTTATTTATCATTTAACATAATATTTAGATCTTGCATGCTTGTTGGATATTGTTGTGCATGTCATTAAATATGTTATCTTATGCATCCTTAATAAATAAAGAAGTTCGGTAGGGGAAAGAAGTCCAAGGGTGGGCTTACAGGTAGCGTACCCAGCCTGTGGGTGGTTGGGTATGTTACAGATTGGTATCAGAGCTTCTGGTTGAACCACTGGGCCGGTATGGGTTGGGTTTGTTGGTCAGAATCTGGTTGAATCCTTTCTTATCATGTTTTTGTCTCAGAGACAACCAATTCGACCCTTAGCCTTCCTTCCTCAGCTCTCAACCTGTAAATGCTACGCAAAAGATAGAACGACATAGAACCTCTGTGAGGGTTTGATGGATCGTAATCATTCCTTTTTTATTCAGGAACGATCACTACGGTAGGATCAAGGAGATTCAGGATCGAAGGATAGGTAAACAGGGTTTGTCTAATGAAAAGGAAGCAGGGTTAAGTTCGTGACCGTCAGATCCCATTGGAGAGAGAGATCAAAGACCAATAGGCATTGCGGGGAACCAAGTTGCATGGGAGATAATTTCCCAAGGCGGTCCTACAATACAAACCACGGTTTCCTTGGGGGGTTACGTGTCATCATCAGGAGAATTAGGGGATGAAAAGTAGGTTACTCCAAATCATCGTTGCATGCCCTTGCAAATTAAAAGGCATGCAATGATGTGGCAGGTAGGGCTTGAACATCGAAACTCCAAATAGCCGAAGTAGTTGGGGACCATTGATCCATAAGAGGACACACATCAACCGATCGCGTGCTCTGGGTGAAATCACTCCGGGAAAGAGCAAGTGAGGAGAAGTTGAGATTTGAGACTCCCGAAGACTAGAGAGCTGGAGACCTGAAGTAAACATCAACTGTCAGATCGTCCAAATTATATTCTGACCGGTGATCACCCAAAGGTTATGTGTTAGTAGGTTAGTAACTCTGGAGGAATCCATTCGAGATATTTTCATTTGAGGTTTGAGACTCCCAAATCCCGGAGAGACGGAGAGCCGGAGAAAACCTTGACTGTATGATCATCCGAGAATATCTCAGCCATTGATCTGCAGAGAGACACGCGTCACCGGATCCATGACTTTGGATAAAATCTAGTGGTGCCAAATAAGTTTGAAATTTGAGATTTCAGAAGTCCAGAGTCCCGAAGGAATCATGGCCATCGATCCACAAGGGACACGCGTCAGAAGATCGCGAACTTTGAATAAAAATATTTTCAAGGAAAAAGGATTGAGATCTCCGAATTCTGGAGCCCCAAAGAAATCATAGCCATCAGATTGAGGAGGACACGTGGAGAAGATCTATGGACTCTGGCTGAATACTCGAAGTGAAACCTGGTTGTCCAATCCAAGAGGATACATGGCGACAATTTAGCTAGTTCGAGAATTCGAAGTTCAGGAGCATTGGAAGTGTGCTAATTTGAAAACTCTCGAAGCCCAAAGAGCCAAAGTGATAAGGAACGATGAAGTCACCGAGGATGACATGGACACATGGGATGTGTGCCACATGTCAATAAGTTTTGGGCATTTGTAACATTGAAAAGTCGATTAGAACGTGACACGTGTCACCTACCTGATTGGGCCATGTGTATGCTTCCAACATTTCACCACATGGAAACAGATCGTGCATTCCAGAAGACCAGGCACTCCAGAAGGGAAGGAGGTGATAGGTTGGTTGGGTCAAAAACTCCCGAAGGACAAAGTATATATCGAACATCTATTCCAAAGGACATGCATCGAGGGATCGTCAACTGTGGGTAAAAGAAATCTGAGAGAAAGTGTAGGAGGGAAGTTTCAAACTTCCGAAGCCCGAAATGCCAAAATGATTCACAGTCATTGATCAGTGGGAGAACACCTGTCGACAAATTAGGAACCCTCGGATAAAGGCGTACAGGGAGGAGGCAAGCAAGAAAAGTTGAGACTCCCAAAGCACAGAGTCCTGAAGAATATCTCAATCGTTGATCGTAAAAGAGGACGAGGACCATTGATCTAGTTCTAGCTAAAATCTCTGAAGTCCCGAAGCTCTGGACAAGCACTTTTTCATCTAAGCGTAGGGTCATGGCCTTGGTCATATGCACTTTGAGAGCTGAGGAAGGAAGGCTAAGGGCCGAGTTGGTTGTCTCTGAGACAAAAAAGTGCTAAGGGAGGATTTAGCCGCGGTTTCTAGTCGTGGTCACCTGGGAGATGGTTTGAAGGAAGCACCTGCACAAGGTGAACTCTATGTCAGCCAGGGATAACAACAAATTGTTATTTTCAGAGAATGGGGATATGATATCCATAAACAAGAAAGATACTTATAGCATGATTTGGCAATTTTATTTATCATACGCATAATTCTAACGAAATGGTTGCTCACACATTTTGCAGAATTAAGAGGCTTAGCTGCATCAGCTCAGGATGTGTATTTAGGAAATGGGAGAACGTGAGGGAGCCTCCAGTCATGAAAAGGAGGCCAAAGGCTAGAATACCAGAATAGGTAATGCAGAGACAGAGTCCAACAAACGCAAGGGAAAACGAGAAAATGAAACATTGATAGAAAGGGTAAGAATCTTGAAGATGGAAGTACAGAGCTACAAAGAATACAACGAGAGACTGATGAGAGAGGAAAGTCAGATAAATGCTCGAGTGTTGCAGATTTTAAATCAGTTGAAGAGGAAAATAAAGAAGGAATCAAACTCAAGACAAGAGGAAGAAGGAAGGTTTCAGGAAAGAGGAGATGCTCGTGGAAGAGCTGGTTATTCCAGAAGTGCTAGCAGAGATCATGGATTCCACTCACCTCCTTACTCAAGAAGGAAGTTTTATGCATTGGATGATCCCCTAAGCAGCCCAGAAGTGTCTCATGTCAGACACTAGAGAAGGAAACAAGAGATATATGGTTTTCAAGGAGAGCTGAGGAAGCTCAAGACACCTTCCTTCGATGGTGAAAGAGAAAGGGAAGAGATATCGAAGCATGGTTTCTTGGGCTCCAGAGATATTTTCAATTGCATAAATATTCATCAAACCTGGAAGACAAAATTTCCACCTACCATTTACATGGAAAATTTGTAGTGTGGTGGGACCAACTGAAGCAAGTGGAACATGTTAATGAAAGTAGGATCACTTGGAAACAGTTCAAAAAGTACTTCCAGAAGGAGTACCTCTCAGAGCATTTCTATGACAAGAAAATGTAGGGGTTCTTTGAACTCAGGTTAGGAAGCATGACTATGGAATAATACAAGAAGAAGTTCTTTGGATTGTTAAAGTATGTTAGGTTCATTGGTGTTGAGAAAGTGAAAATACAAATATTTCTAAGTGGATTTCCATCCTTCTATAAGGAAAAGATCAAGTATGATGAACCCAAGACCTTGACTAAGGCCATCAGGAAAGATAAATACTTGTATGAGCAAGGCTAGGGAAGCGAATCCCTGTAGAAATCTTGGAAGGAAAAGAAGAATGCAAAGTCCGATCAAAGGAGGAAAGGATTCAAACCTCCCTTCAATAGTAATGAGCCTAATAGAAATAATCAAGATCAATATGCTAAGGAGTATTTCAAGAAGGAAAACTCCTAGGGAAAAAGGGGAAGACCACCAATCCAATGTTGGGGATGCAAGGAAGATCACATGTACAAGGATTTCCCACACATAAAGGACAAATCGAATACTATGCACAACATCCAAGAGGTTACAAAAGTCGAGATATGGGGAGAATCTATGCAGCTTTAAATGATCGACAAGAGTACCAGTCCAATATAATCGAGGTGGAAGGTAAGATCATAAATCAACATGTTTCTATTTTGATTGATTCAGGAGAAATCCATTGTTACATTGACCCTAATATAGTGGATAGATTACATTTGGAGAAAAGTAAACTTGGAAAAACAAGTTTGGTTCAATTAGCCACTGGAACCAAAAGAAGAATCCATGATATGGTCATAAGTTATTCGATAAGTCTTAATGGCATGAATACTAGTATTGATCTAAACATCAAACCATTGGGGTCTTATGATATTATGATTGGGATGGATTGGTTGGACAAGCATCATGTTGTCCTAGATTGTCATAACAAGACATTTACATGTCTTGATGGAAATGGAAAATATAGCACAGTGAAAGGAGTTCCAAGACCCATCTCTATAAGGGAGATTTCAACCTTACAACTAAAAAGGTGTTTTAGAAAAGGATGTCAACTATATGCAGCCCATGTGGAGGAGCCAATTGATACAAAGGGGCTAAGACTTGAAGATTTCTTGATGCTATAGTAATTTGAAGATGTATTCCAAGAAATACCTGGATTGCCAACAAGAAGGGGGGATAGATTTCTCATTTGATTTAGTGACAAGAGATGCCTCGGTGTCAAAAAACCCTTACAGAATGAGCACACCACAGCTAAAAGAATTACAGATGCAGTTAGATGAATTGTTGAGGAAAGGTTACATTCGTCCAAGTGTTTCACCTTGGGAAGCACCAGTACTTTTTTTCAAAAAGAAGGATGGAACCTTGAGGTTGTGTATTGACTTCTGACAAATGAACAAGTACACTATAAAGAACAAGTATCTGCTACCCCGAATTCATGACCTCTTTGATCAGCTAAGAGGAGAAAAGATATTTTCAAATATTGACCTGAGGGCAGGATACCATCAGGTAAGAATCAAGGAAGAAAACATTCATAAGAAAACCTTTAGGACCAGGTATGGGCATTATGAATTTGTAGTGGTGCCTTTTGGACTAACCAATGCACCAACTATCTTACTAGTGCGCCTGTGTTAAATATTGTTGACCCAAATGAAAGTTTTGTGGTATCTACAAATTCTTGTAAGAAAGGACTTGGGGGAGTCCTCACGCAAAATGGACATGTCATTGGATATGAGTCCAGAAAGATTAAGGAACATGAGAGGAACTATGCCATGCACGAATTGGAACTTGTTTCCATTTTTCACACCTTGAGGATGTGGAGGCATTATCTCATGGGGAAGAAATTTGAATTAAGGACAGACCACGTTGATCTGAAGTATCTTTTCGAACAACCGACCTTGAATGCCAAGCAAACAAGATGGCTGGAATTTTTAAGTGAATATGACTTTGATATCAAGCATATAAAGGAAAAGGAGAATAAAGTTGTCGATGCACTTAGTAGGAGAGTGCATCTCATGCATGCTACTGTTGTCAGTATGCATCAGTCAGACTTGAAGAGAACAATTTTAGATGGTCTGGTTATAGATCAACATTACCTACAAGTAAAGGAAAACTTACAACAAGGAGATGTACAACAAAAAATAAAGGAGTATGAGATAAAGGATGATGGATTCCTCATGCATAAAAATAGAATCTATGTTCCTAGTTCTGGAGAACTGAGGAATTTGGTACTGAAGGAAATGCATGATGTTCCTTATGCTGGACATCCCGGTTACTAGAAAACAATTATAGCAGTAATAAGCTAGTTCTTTTGGCCAGGAATGAAGAAGGATGTTTTTTATTACATCGCTCGATGTATGGAATGTCATAAGATGAAGGTTGGGCATAGGCACCCAATAGGTTTGTTGCAGCCATTGCCAATTCCAGAGAAGAAATGGGGAGTGATCACCATGGATTTCATCACACTATTACCCAAAACGAATAAGAAACATGATTCAATCATGGTGGTGGTTGAAAAATTAACAAAGGTTGTTCATTTTGTGCCTGTGAAGACAATGCATACAACAACTAATATTGCAGAAATTTTCATGAAGGAAATTGCTAGGTTGCATGGGATACCTAGGACAATTGTCTCGAACAGAGAAACAAAGTTTACCTCCAATTTATGGAGGGGATTGTTTAAAGGATTTGGCACAAATATAAACTTCAACACAACATATCATCCCCAGACAGATGGGAAAACAGAGAGGGTCAATTGAATAATTGAAGACATGTTGAGAATCTATGTGATGGATAAGCCATCTAAGTGGGAAGATTACTTACACTTGGTTGAGTTTGCATATAACAATGGGTATCAAGATTCATTGAAAATGAGCCCATTTGAAGCCTTGTATGGTAGGAAATGAAATACTCCAGTGAGCTAGGACAACCCAACAGATAGAGTGGTACTTGGGCCGGAGTTGCTCAAGGACATGGAAGACTAGGTGGTCAAGATTAAGCAAAATTTAAAGGTAGCTCAGGATAGAAAGAAAGTTATGCAGACAAGAATAGGATAGTTAGAGAATTTAAAGTAGGGGAGAATGTACTTTTGAAAGTGAAGCCCAAGAAAATCTCTTTGAAATTGGGTAGTTGTACAAAGCTGGAAGCCAGATTTTGTGGTCCATTCTAAATATTGGACATAATAGGTCCAGTTGCATACATGCTTGCATTGCCTACTTTCATGATTGTGCATAATGTATTTCATGTATCTTTACTAAATAAATATGTACATGATCCTAACCATGTTATTGATTGGCATCTGATTCAGGTAGAGACGGAGGGAGACATTCAGGTTCAGCTAGTGCGGGTGTTGGACAAAAAATTCAAAATGCTTCGGAATCGAGTTATAGAACTGGTAAAAGTTCAGTGGACCTGCTACAGTCCTGGAAATGCTACCTAGGAGCATGAATATGCCATACGGTTAGAGTACCCACATATTTTTTGAATAAATTTGAGATTTTGATCTTTGTTTTGTATATGCACTGAGAACAGTCCCAAAATAAGGGGGAGGGGATGTAACACCCCATGTTTTTGAACCCCCATTTTAAATAATGTATTGTTACAATGATAAGAGGCCAAAGTTCCCAAACAATTATTGAAGGGCCAATATGGCCAAGAAATGTATTTGATCATTAATAATAATAAATACATTGTTGGTTGCTAGATGGACAATGACTAGAGTTATAGGGGGCTATGATTCCACAAGAGAGGGAGATTGAAGGACTAAGTGTTTATTCCTATTTTTTCTTATTACCATTTTTGTCTAAGGGAGGGGATCAATTACACGAACTTCTTGGGGAAGGCCAGGAGGTTCTTGTTTTCCCCACAAGGTTACTTAAACCTGCATCTGGTATGATGGGGGGGTTGGACTGATGACTTGTTCATCATTTTCTTGTTCCCTCACTCGTTATTCCCTTACACACTCCCATAAACGCACTCCCATGAACCCCCCACCATGACTCGTCCATTGATCCATCATCACCTACATCTTGGCTTGGCAAAGGAAAGAGAGATGCTGAAGAACTTAGCCACGTGATAGTTGGTTGTAGTGGTTGATAGTGTGATCCAGCCGTGACCTGGGGCTTGCATGTCTAAAATGCATTGGCATGTGCCATGTTTTTCTCACAACTGCGAGTCCTGATAGTTCCAACATTGAGATTATGGACCAGCTATGTTGGAAGCCCTGGCAGGAAGGAGAAGGACTACCTCAGGGACTACGTGGCAGAGAAGGGTGGAGGTCCATTCTCTCAGGTGGCACAGGCTGGGTAGAAGAGAGTTGGGTACTTGGATTGTTGTGGGTGTCAGGAAACCTGTGAGAGCTTGAGAGATGACTAGTTTGGGAACCCAATTACACTCTGGAACCATCCTTGCGGATTCATAGCCTTGGCTCAGGGGTGACATTGTTGTTGGGATTTAGAGCAGCAGTGTCTACAGTTGGGAGGAACTTCCTTGGTCTACAACCAATCGGTGTTGTATTTCATAAAGATAAGTTCTCTCTGTCGTGATATTACTATATGTGTATAATTGTATTCCACTATGTAGTTTAATTTTCATTTACATGTATATGGATGTATTTACGTTGTGTATATTTAATTATCATTTAACATAATCTTTAGATATTTCATGCTTGTTGGATATTGTTGTGCATGTCATTAAATCTATTATCGTATGCATCCTTAATAAATAAAGAAGGTCAGCAGGAGAAAGAAGTCCAAGGGTGGGCTTGCAGGTAGCATACCTGGTCTATGGGTGGATGGGTATGTTACATACACGAATACATAATTAAATTACACAACAAGAAATAAAAGAATACATCTAAGCTACATGGCACTATATATCAATATAAAACAATTAAATTAATTAATCTAATAAAAAGAAATCAATCTATTACAAATATGCAAGAAAAATAAATCAAATTAATCAAATCACACAAAATTATAAAACTACAATTGAAATAAAAACCCAATGAATTATTCCATTTTCATTCATGCATTTCTCTAAGAGTCCTCTCCGAATAATGGAGACAGTGCTCTCTTTTATACATAAATTTAACAGAAAATAGAAATAACGGGTATCTAAATAAACCCACTTATGGATTTAATAAATCCATAGTGGTTACAATAATTTCCCAAATAATAATTAGTTTCCAACTAACAATTACCAATTGATTTCAATTCCCGCTAGCTCAATCCATTAACGTGTGGGTTTCATTTGTTAGGCAACCCGAGTTTAATACCCTTATGGTGAGTTTAGTCGGGAGGATACACCCAAAAATCCAACCATGTTAAGGGTTGGTGCGGCCTAAGCCAAGTGCGATCCCTGGGTGATTTTGACCACTTAGATACCCATGGGTTTTGGTTTCTTAGCCAATGTTTAAAAATGATGGCCCAGCAGGTTACATGCATATTTATAACAAACAAACAAAAAAACAATTAGCAATTAATGAATAACTCCAAGATCTTTTGCTAACAATTAGTAAATAATAGATAACTTCCAATATATTTTTCTAACAATTAGCAAATAATAAATAAATCCAATATATTTTTCCCAAGAATTCCAAGATTCTTGGTTAACCACTTGAACTAATCTTTTGTCTTGGAATTGCAAAATTATCTTTGTATCTTAGATTTTCTTGGACTAATACTATTGTTGCATAAATACATAAATTAAAATATGTGACAAAATAGATCATGGTTATGATCGCTCAAGGTTCCTTGGATGAGTTGCAGCACAAGTGGAGTTGTAGAAATGAGAGTTGCAATAATTGTACTTCAGGCGAGTTGTAACAATGAGTTGCAGCGTAGAATAGTTCCCTGGCGAGTTGCAACAACTGTTGTAAGGAGTTGCAACATAGAATAGTTCCCTGGTGAGTTGCAATAACTATTGTGAGTCGCACCAACTACATGGGAGTTACAATGGTTATTGAACCAAATTTGCAACACTCCATAGTTGCAAAAACTGTCGATCCAAAATACATCCTATGGTGATATCAAAATCTAAACAACAACATGTTTGGAACATCACCTTTGCAAATGAACTCAAATATAAATGCAAATATGATCTTATTCTAATGTTTAATCATAAATTCATGTGAAGTACTAAAGAAATTCAATGTAAACACATTAATTCTAAATCTCGCATAATAATGGATTGATACAAGGTCTAGGTAAGAGAAAAGGGATTAAAAGTAGGGAAAAGATTATTTAAAAATATGTCATTTCCAGAGCCTGTCAGGGACATGGAAAGAGATGGGGGTTAAATTAATACATAAGAGGGGGGAGAGTCTAGAATGATGGTCAATAGGGGTCCAAGGGGGAATTACCCATGTATATTAATTCAACCCATTTTCCTCAAATTGTTCTTGGTATATGAACCTTCTAATTTATGATTAAGTGTTCCCAAAGCCAATCATTGAATATATGTAAGAGGGTGGTTGTGAGTGGTCACATCACATAGTTATTGGGATCATGGGGGGATGAGTACAAATATCTTGGGGAATCATGTGAGTCAAGCAAGCAATCCAAAGGAGAGGAAATTCATATGGGTAGCTACATCAATTTTACGCATTCAGTTTAAATTTATGCATGAGCATCAATTAGAGAGGAGAAAAGAGAGATGGGAGCTGGAACAGACATGGAGGGTGAATTCTAGAGCATGATGGATAATTTTTTGGAGCGTTTGTTTAGCCAAAGGTTGAATAACTAGGTTGACATGCCTGAAGAGTGAACTCCTGAGCAAGTTGCACTAAAACAACAAGTATTTGTTGTTGTTTGCTAGCATTTTTTACTAGCAGTGATTTCCCTTGAGTTCCCAACTGAGAAAATCCTAGCTACATGTGCCAAAGAGAACCTGATAAATGAATGAGATTCCCGAGGGACTAAGATCAATGAAGGGGTACATTCCTTGGATTGGGAAGGTAAATAGGAAGAGATCTGGTGGAAAATCAGGATAGTTAGAGGATAATACAAGTGGGTTGTGATTTTATGAGCTATGAGTGGACTAAGAGAGACAACCCTCTTTTGTGGATTAATATCCTCAATTCGTGGGTGACTGTCTGTAAAACACAAAAATTAACACATAAAATAACATAGAGTAAAACACAACAATTAACACATAAAATAAGACAACAGTAAGATAAAACACTTATCTTTCATAAATAGTTATGCAACCAGATGCTTGTGACGAAAATTCCACCCAACCATAGATTTGTTGCTCCAAATGTCAAGATCAAGTCACCCCTGAGCTGAGGCTAGTAATAGACAAAAGAGGGTGGTCTCTCTCAATCCACTCATAACTCATAAACTCAAAACCCACTGGTATTATGTTCCGGTTATCCCAATTTTCAACTAGATATCTTCCTCTTGACCTTCCCAACCCAAGGAATATGCCCCTTCACTGATATCAGTCCCTCGGGCATCCCATTCATTTATCATGGTCTCTCTATCACATGTAACTAGGAATCTCTCAGCTAAGAACTCAAGGGAACTCACTGCTAGGAAAAACTACTAACAAACAACAACAAACACTTGTTGTTTTAGTGCAACTCACTTAGGAGTTCATTATTCATGCCTGACAACCTGGTTCTTCATTCTTCAGCTCTAAAACTCTCTAGAATTCTCTAGAATTCACCCTCCATGGTTGTTCCAGCTCCAAATTCTCTTTTCTCCTCTCTACTTGTTGGTCATGCACAAAATTTTAATGTGTAAAATTGTTGTAGCTACCCATACAAATTTCCTCTCCTTTGGCTTTCTTGCTTGACTCACACACTTCCCCAAGATGATTATACTCAGCCCCCTTTGCTCCTAATAAATATGGGATGTGACCACTCACACCCACCCTCTTACATGTATTCAATGATTTTCTTTGGGAACACTCAATAAAAAATTCGAAGGTTCATATACCAATAACAATTTTAGGAAAATGGGTTGAATTAATATAGATGGGTAATTCCCCCTTGGACCCCTCTTGATCATTATCCTAGAATCTACCCCCTCTTGTGGATTAATTCATCCCCCATATCTGTCCATGTCCCCTTAGCAGTTGGCATCACATTTTTATGATTAAAACATAGAAAAACAATTCACATATTACACCGCTTGGTTGTAGCCACATATTATATCTACATTAAGCATTAATTAAATTTGGGATTATAGTGGGGTTGTTAGATTCCTCCTCCCCTACAATTGTGTGTCGTTCTTGGTGCACACTATGACGATATACATATATGCAAATTTATGTCACAATACTTAGAAAATAAAATTCTTCACTTTCACTACTCCAGCAACAGTTCCAACCATAATCTCTCATTCCTCTCAACTCATCGACCCAATGAATGCACCATTCCTTTATCAGGATGAATCTGAGGAATGTAACATTGATTTATCATGATTAACCCAAGGAATAAGCCATTCTTTTATTAGGGTCCCTGACGCAATTGGATAGGACTCTCAGATGTGGTTTTGAAACTCTAACTGCTCAAAATGGAGTATTGCATTCTGTTTTCTTCAAAATTGTCAAAAATGTGCGGTTATTCTTCTCTCATGTTTTCTTCATGCTCCCAATGTAGAATTTTTAGGACCATATCAGGTCCATTGAACCTTTACTATCCCTATGGATTTTTTCCTAATCACTTTGAATTTTTGATCCAAGATGTGTACTAGTTCCACCGGGAAATCCCCTTCGTGCTCCACCTAGATCACATTCCAATCAATTATGTGGTTAGGGTCAAGAACATATTTATTTAATAATGACACATGAAATACATTATATACTCTCATGGATGCAGGAAATGTTATCATGTATGAAACTCGCCCTATCTTTTCTAATATTTCAAAAGGCCCACAATATCCCGTTTCCAACTTCAGGCAACTTCCTATTCTTAGAGAACTTTGTTTCTTCTTCAGTTTTAAAAACACATATTCTCCCACTTTAAAATATCTAAACACTTTGTTATTATCTACATAGATTTTATTCCTATCTTGGGTAGCTTTTAAATTTTTCTTTATCTTTGTCATCTTCTCTTCCATTTCCTTTAACAAATATGGCCCAACAACTACTCTTTTTGTTGGATTATCCCAACTCACTAGTGTGTTACACTTTTTGCCATATAATGCTTCAAATGGACTCATTTTCAATGAGACCTTCTACCCATTATTATAAGAAAATTCAACTAAATGAATACAATACTCCCACTTTGATGGTTGTTCCATCATGTACATTTTGATCATGTCCCCAATTATTTTGTTAGTCGTCTTTATTTTCACATTGTTGGCACAAGGGCAGACCTAGGGTTCAATGCTTAACAATGCACCAACAAAACCCTGACTACCGACCCTTTTGGCAACACCTGCAAAGAAGGAAAAGTATCACCTGACGTAGAAGCATGGGGGGTTACAAGACACATGTGTCTGTAACCAGGCTGGGACATGAATCTGTGATAAGAGAACTTCACAGAATATTCTTTTAACACTTAGGAAGTGAACATGCATTAGTTTATTAACATAATTAACACCACATAGCATAAGAAAAGACAGATAAGCACATTAACAACAAGTGATTATGTACCCTAAGCACTTAGCACTATGAGTTAAGTCTAACATTCATTTACCCTTTAATCTAAGTAAGTACTTAAGAAAAAATATATATATTCATTACACATCATAATCAAATCACTAAGTAAATGTATAACAAAAATGACACTGCACAAATCAAACCATGAGACACTAGATATACGTGGTTCACGCCAAGGTGGGGCTACATCCACAAACCGCTTTGCCTCTTTATTATTCGCCAAGATATTACATCTAGTCACTCTTGTGCACTAAGACACAGAGTCAAACTTCGCACAAGACAAGAGATCTGTGCATTAAGAACTATATCCTCTTTCTTTTCCCTTCGATCAAATGCACTGAGGCACATTCTCTTATGACAACACTTAGCACCTTCTCCATACTAAGCATCACAAGCATTGAGCACTGTCTACAAAATCACAATCGAGCAAAAATCCTCGACCACACACATTCATTCTCACACAGAACTACTTCTTCTAGAATACATTCTCGTTTATTTATACTTTAAAAAATCTTACAATAAGGCCTAAACATGGGGAAAACCTGTGCGCCGACATCCCATAAACCTATTACAAAACCATAGAGGACCCCTTAATGGGTCCACATAACCCTCAAAATAGGTGAGATTTGCGATCTCATCTCTGCCTGGATGCTCCTACTTCAACTAGCGTGTCGAAGTCCAAAAGTGGGCCAAAACCTCCAAAACTGACCAAAGTTTCCCCAAAACTTGGTCGAGGACCAACAGGCCACAACACTCACATGTGGCTCATCCCGAGTCACTCAGGTCTGCAAAATGTTTCTTCAAAAGCCTCAAGCTTAAATTGAGTTGCCTCGACTTGCTGCCTCACCTGAGCCTCCTACTTAGTGAGCTCCTGGACTATCTTCTTTGTAACAAGCCCTTCCAAGCGTTGTTCTACTGCTTCAACTAATTTTTCTAACTATGAACCCTGGCCATCAATCTCCTCGAACACCTTGCAAGATTCATCCTGCACAGGTTGTAACTTTTGTTTTACTTCCATCACCTTACCCTGGAGGGCAGTGATCTTCTGATGTACTATGTGTTGCTCATGGGATATCTTCATCCTTTCCACTTCTATGAGCAGTGTCATATATGCCTACAATGAAAATTCTTGTTGTTGTGCTACCTATAACTGAGCCTCTAGCTTCTTTAACTCTGGATCCTCGGCGAGGCATTCATATGTTTGGGTGATTCTGTCACTCAAATGTTTACATGCTGAGGCAAGGGATTTTATACTTGCTACTGTGTTTTTAGAGAAATCCTCCCTCTGGTCATGCACCTCCTGTGGGGTGCTCGACACTGTTTGGGACTCCAGTTCAACTATCCTAAGCTGAAACTGTTGGAGGGTCTTTGTGAGCTTCACTACTTGAGCTTTGATAGGATCTTTTTCCTCTTGTACCAAGCCTAGCACAGAGCGACATGCTTTTCTTACTACTTCTTTGATCACGGCCTTCTTTGCGAGCAACTTCTCTTTTTCCTTCTATAGTTGGGCTACGCCAACCTTATTTTCCTCATGAAGCTTCACCTAAATCTCTTATTTCTCTCTTTCATAGGCAGCTACACTGTCATGTGCTGCTCATAACTATACTAGGACTTCATCTTTCTCCTTTTTCAAGGCTTCTCTAACCTTCTCCTTCTCTTCCTGAGCTCTCTGGAACTAATCTTTTGTTGCATCAACAAGCCTTCTTAGTTGGGCTTCTCTTTAAGTGATCATTTCTCTATGTTCCCTTATGTATGCCTTCAAACCTGCCTCCAATACATCGACCTGTTCTGGAGGTATTCCTGTAAGGTTAACCTCAACATCCAAGTTGGGGATAACCTGTAGTGTTGTGGGGGTGGGAAATTTGAAGCTATACTGGGGGAGGGTGATCCAAATCCCTGGTTCACAGTGCCTACTACAGGTTAGGCACAGACGATGCAGTAGGCACTGTGTGGACCAAGCGAACATTTTGTTGCACTTCCTTCAGCTCCCTCTCAATCCTTTTATATAACTCCACTTGTTTCTCTCTGTATCTCTACAACATGTCTTTAGAGGTGTCCTCCATATCTCCACGGACCAGACTAATGTCATCGTCAATGAGAGTAGCTTTCAACTGTGGCTTATTGGCATGCATTTCTTCCTTGCTGAAGGTTTCTTCGGAGTAACTTTCCTCTTTGTCACAATAGGAGGATGTTCAAGTGGTTGTGTTATAGTAGCTTTGCCTCCTCCTTTATATTCTTCTCCTTCATCTCCTCCTCCCTATCCTTCTACTTCGTCTTCTCCTCCTCTTGGTGAGCTAGATCCTCTATCTCCAAAGTTTTCCTCTTCGTCCTCTTCATCACTCTCTATGTCCTGGACTTCAACCTGCTTTTTTCATTCCATCTTCTTATTCATCCCACTGGACTGTCCGACATGTTCATCTCGTGTAACTATCAGGATTCCTATAGTATCAATGTCAAATAAATCAGCATAGGCGACAGGTATAAGAAAATATTCTGGTCAATCCTTCATAATCTGTTCCATATTTTCATATGTGAGCTTATAGTATGACTGCAATCTTTCCTGGTGCTCATCTCTTCACCGAGTGATGTAAATGAAGTGGGGATCAGCACAAAACCTCCCTATGGAGCGGTACTGATGCAAGGTATGCGGTGTCATATGAGGGAATGCTTCAATGGATACTTTCAATTGTTTATAATATCTGTGAAACACAGCATTAGACTTCCACTATTTCATCATGCCATTGGTATACCATAGGGTGGAAAATCGAGCAGCCAAGGAATATGTAGGTTCAATATTTAGGAAAGTATCTCCTTTAGGCATCTTCCAAGCCACAAATGCAATCAGGTTGATCAACCAACTATAGTGAAACTCATATCCTAAGTCCTGGGCTTCGTGGCAATATTTGTCTAACTCATTAACAAGGTAGTTCGCCCAATTCATCTGTAGGCCCTCAACACACTTTCCTACGAGGTCCACCATGAACCCGGTGACTTGTGTGGGGTGGTTCTTCCTCACTAGCTTTCCAGATAAGAGTTGAAAAGCAAGGTGCACTATTCCATCCTTTATGGAGGATACCTTGGAACCTCTCTTCTTCTTTTCTACCTTTCCATAGGCTTCTTTGATGCAATGTGCTAAAGAATAGTCTGAGGTCTTCCTTGGGTAGAATTTTTGTGGGTCAGTACCCTTCAAACTTAAACATGTGATCCGGTGGATCAATGCTCAATCCACAGTAATTTTTATGTCAAGCCACCAATATCCACCATGATAGCATGACAGAAGGAGTTTAACGCAAGCGTTAACCTCCTGGTGGCGGCCAAAATGCATAATTTTCATTACGTTTAATATGGTTGACTGCATCAACCCCTTGAAACATGGTTACAAGATGAGGAAAGTTTTCTTTTTGGTTGTCTTCATTAAATAATGGTGAGGAGCTAGCATGGCATAGTTCTTCTGGTCTCCTAAGTTGAACTCATTGTGCTTCAACAACGAGATCTGCCCTAACTGCCTCCCTACTATGCGATTCATTTCGGAATGTACGTAGTGAACACAGAGTACTCGAAATCGTGAGGGATACTGTCGCGGTTAACAGTGTCAGCCATAGTAGGAATATACTTAGGAAAGATCGATAGGATCTGCTTTGCGTTAGCGAGATCACTGTTGTTCTTACTTCTTTGTTCAGTTATAGGGTTGATGCGGGTGGAACGACGTCTGGTCGAAGGGGAAGCCTATAGTCCCCTAATCGACGATACTTGAATAGCTTTAGATACAGGTATGTCGACCATGAGTTTCCTAAGAACTTCCTCAACATAGTTCTCAAGGTCAATGGGTTCGCCCGACATTCTAACTTTTAATAGACAACAGATAGACAAATATACAAGTGGTGTATACTTTCATATAATGACAAGAAACACAATTCGACACTTGGACCGTTCTTGACTTAGCTCAGTCAGTCACAGGTAGAAAAAGTGGTCCCATTGCCATGATCAACGAGTTAAATAAGTGGGGCGGTCATGACTGATCTTCCAACAGACATGAACTAGAGTTAATTGCTTCCATTAATGTAAATCTATCCATTATGGCATGGTCTCAACATCTAAAAGCAGTCTATAAACTCGTAAATGAGTTTCCTAACTATTCTAGAGTGCCATTCTAATGGTTGGGGAACCTCCAACAGTTATATAACTTCGCCAGGGCGAAGTCCAAATCTGTGCGCACCCATTGTTCCAACAAGGTTCAAACCCTGTGAACTTGCCTCCTACGAGGTTCCGGTCTGTGAAGTCTTCCATGTGGTTTCCTTAACTTCTTGTAGCTTTTCCAACTTAGCCTTCCTTTTATTGACATTCCTTGCCTTCTTTCCTGTTATCTAAGTCTGTATAATTGTTTTTGGAATCCTCTTTCCATTCTTATTATTATCTTCCCCCAACGTAGTGGCTTCACACTGTTGAGATACCCTCAAAAGTTCTGAAGTTAATATCCCTTTTCTTAACACTTCTTGAGTGGGCATACTTCTCTCTCGGATAGATAGGTCCTTCAATCCTTCTTTCATTCTTTCAACCTTGATAGTTAATTATTTTTCTTTATGTCCCTCCTACATTGTTACTTTTCTTTGTTGCTTCGAATTATCCTCTCGTTCTTCTCTTAGTTGGTCTATTTTCCTAGCTATGAAATCCCTTAATTCTTGATTTTTATTTTTTGTAGATTCTTCCTCTGCTTTCCTTCTGATATGATCCTTCTCAATCCAATTCTTACCTAACAAAAGTGGGAAAGGGGCGTTGTCCTCAACAAACCTAATGACTTCAAATTCTTCTTCAGTCAATGTTGCATGAACAATAATAGGTACAGTAGTTACTCTTCCACATAAAGTTATCATCTTGCCCTTAAACAAGCCTATCCTTCCTAAATAAGGTACCACATTAGGCTTTCCCAAAACTTTCCAAGTTTTTTCTGTCATAATATTCACTTGTGTTTCTTCATCCAAGGCTATACAATCTATGTCGAAGTATTTTATTCTTGCACTTATGCACTATTTTGCTTTCTGGTAAACTGACATCTTTATAAACATCCATCATTTCTTCTAACTGTAATAACATAGTTTTAACTTCCTCTAACCTTTTCTCTTTATTACTTTCTATCATACCCTTAGTCTCTTGACTCTTTTCATAATGCTCTTGTCTTATGTCCCTCCCTTCAACTTTAGCAATAATCCTTGGACAATCCTCAACCTCATGACCAACAACCTTACAACAAAGACAAATAGGGCCTACCCCAGGGAATTCCTTAGCAAGATGTCCTGGCCTTCTGCAATTATAACACAAAGTCAATCCTCTTTTTCTCTTAAATTTTCCCCAATCTTTTTGTACTGTGCACTTCCCCTAGGATCATAGTGTTGGACCTGCAATCTACAAAAAATCTTTCTAGGTTCCTGCATCCACTTTTTAGTCCAAAAAATATTTCTATGCATAGTAATAACATATCTTTCTTCATTTCCATTAAATTTACTCAAATCAACTCTTTCTTTCAACTGCGCCTTAACCTTCAAACCAGGACAAAATATATTAAACATACTTAAATTCATGATTTCAAAACAAACATTTTTACTTATCTTTCTCTTACCAAAACACAAATCTTGCCTCTTTTAGAATCTTACCTCTTTTCTTCATAACAAATTACTTTCTTGGCACAAATCTTCACAATTCAAGTAGATTACTGTGCACTTCAGCAGTAGACCTACACACATAGATTTTCTTTTTCTTTACTTCAGTTCTCAGCAATCATAGTTTTAGGTCCCTCCAATGGAACCATTTGTTGGCACATGGGTAGACCCAGGGTTCAACACTTAACAATGCACCAACAAAACCCTGACTACTGGCCCTTTCGGAAACAACTGTGAAGCAGGCGAAGTCTCACCCGACGTAGAAGCAGGGGGGGTTACAGGATGGAGGTGTTTGTAACCAGGTTGAGACACAAATCTGTGATAAGAGCACATTGCAGAATATTATGTTAACTCTTAGGAAGTGAACATGCATTAGTTTATTACCCTCATTAACACCACAGAGCATAAACAAAGATAGATAAATGTAGTAACAACAAGTGATTATGTACCCTGAGAACTTGGCACTATGAGTTAATTCTAGCATTCATTTACCCTTTAACCTAAGTAAGTACTTAAGAAACAAAATATATATTCATTACACATCATAATCAAATAACTAAGAAAATGCATAACAGAAATGGCACTACACAAAGAGAACCATGACATACCAAATATACGTGGTTCAACCCAGGGTGGGGCTACGTCCACAAACCACTTCACCTCTTTATTATTCGCCAATATATTACATCTAGTCACTCTTGTGCACTAAGACACAGAGTCAAAATTCAAAAACGACAAGAGATTTACACACTAAGCACTAGATCCTCCTTTGTTTCCCTTCCAAAAATAGGTCAAATGCATAGAGCCACAATCTCTTATCACAACGCTTAACACCTGCTCCACACTAAGCATCACAATCACTAAGCATAGTCTACAAAATCAAAGTCGAGTATAAAGCCTCGACCACACACATTCCTTCTCACACAAAACTACTTCTTCTACAATACATTCCCCTTTATTCATACTTTACAAAATCTTACAATAAGGCCTAAACATGGGGAAAACCCATGGGTCGACATCCCATAAACCCGTTACAAAAACCTAGAGGACCCCTTACTTGGTCCACATAACCCTCAAAATAAGTGAGATCCATGATCTCAGCTCCACCTGGGAGCTCCTACTTCAACCAACGTGTCGAAGTCCAAAAGTAGGTCAAAACCTCCAAAACTTGGTCGAGGGCCAATGCACATCTGAATCTGAGTGATACATTGTATTAAGATTTAAATTTGTCCCAAAGCATTTGAACAAACCCTTCAAAAAATTTGAATTAAACTTTGGATCTCTGTCTGAAACGTTTTCCTTAGGCACCCCATATAGATTGACAACTTCTTTCATATAAATTTCGACAATATTTTTTTCTTTGTGAGTAGTATTCACTGGAATGAAAAGTGTTGCCTTAGTCAATTTATCGACCACCGCCATGATGGAATCATGTTGCTTCATTGTTCTACATAGCTTAGTAATGAAATCAACTATGACAACTTCCCACTTCCATTCTAGAATGGGAAATGGTTGTAACATCCCTATTGGATGCCTATGCTAAGTCTTTACCTTCTTCCATTCTAGACACTTGGCTATGTAATAAGCCACTTCTTTCTTCATCCCTGGCCAAATGTATTGGCTTCTTACAACTGCAATTGTATTTTGATATCCTGGGTTCCTAACATATGGAACTTTGTGAATTTCCTTCAGCACTGCATTTTGCAGCTCACTAGAATTCGACACATACGTTTTTCCTTTGTACATGAGAATTCCATATTCTTTCATCTCATAAGAATTCAATTTCTGCTAAAAATTTCCTTGTTGTAATGTTTCTTTTATTTTGAGATATTGTCGATCTAAATTTGTTGTTGCAATAATTTTATCTCTTAGATTAGTCTTGTACATGCTAATGGATGCAATGTGTACTTCATGAGCTCTCCTACTGAGTGCATCAACCACTTGATTTTCCTTGCCTTTGATGTGCTTAATTTCAAAGTCATATTCGTTAAGGAATTAGAGCCATCTAGTTTTTCTGGCATTCAATGTTGGTTTTCTAAACAAATGTTTTAGACCACAGTGGTATGTTCTTAGTTCAATTTTTTTACCCATTAGGTAATGTCTCAACATTTTTAATGCATTTACAATTACTGCTAACTCTAGATCATGGGTAGCATAATTTATTTCATGCTCTTTTAGTTTTCTCTGTTGATCAAGGTTGGTTGTCATTGATGTCAACCCTTGAAGAAAGACCCGTAGCATAAAGGTTGGGTAATGGACCCAAGATTGTTTGATGTAAATATGACTCGTTATTGTCTTTTCATGTTTGATAATAAGTAGAAATAGATGAACTCCAAAGTGGTCCCCTTATGGTGAAAGCCATCAGGGGAAGACGCTTTGCGTATTGAGTTATCCTAGAAGTATGGTTAGAGAACCCATGCTTATTTGTGGAATAATGAGATAAATTCTAATAAATTTTTCATTGAAACTATCCTATATGGATAGTGCTTATCATGCCATTTCTGGTGGTATGTGGAATGTCACATAACTCCTCACGGTTAGAGAGTTATGGCCATGAAAAGTTGGAGAACCCAAGTTTGGGTAATGGACCCAAGTTTGTTTGATGGATAACAGTATGAGTTTTGATATATTTTTAGGTAATACTATTCTATATGGATAGTACATGTCATTCCATTTATGGTGGTATGTG
>JZKD02S0486942.1:70319-93604 GCA_000966675.3 Picea glauca | reverse complement strand
CTTGGTACATGGTTGGTTGCACTTTTTTATGGTACAGGTTGATTACAGATTGTTTGGTACAGGTTGGTGCATGGTTGATGCACTTGTTTATGGTACAGGTTGATGCATGGTTGATACATGGTTCAGGTTTATTGGTACATTTTTACAACAATATATCTCACAGTGATAGTGTGACAATTGTTCCATCATTCTACTTCTACTTCGGGGTGGTTTAATGGGGCAAGGACAAGTGGTTGTAGCCACCTTTCGATTGTAGCTTGAGAACATAGGGGGTTGTAGCCTCCTTCTGGTTGTAGCCAGAGAATTGGGGAGTTGGAGCTTCCCTTAGGTTGTTGCCTGAGAAACTAGGGGGTTGGAGCCTCCTTCTAGTTGCAGCTGGAAAACAAAGGAAGTTGGTGCTTCCAATGAATGTATTTCTTCAAGACATATAAGATAAAGAATTATGTGGTTTTCTCCCGATTTGCGTTTCCACGTAAAACACTAATGTACTTTGTATGTGTGCGATTGTTCATTTCTCATTGCTCATTATTCTATAATAATTCTACATTGATATAACACTTGGATTATTTGG
This sequence comes from Picea glauca, assembly GCA_000966675.3. NCBI lineage: Eukaryota > Viridiplantae > Streptophyta > Pinopsida > Pinales > Pinaceae > Picea > Picea glauca. The sequence continues at coordinate 93,033 of JZKD02S0486942.1, read as the reverse complement.
AGAAAAAGGATTATAATTACACTATTACTAATTCACCCCCCCTCTCAGTAATCCAACATTCTCAACTCATAGCATACTACATGGTCCTTTTAATTGAGAACTCCAAAAATCCCTTCCTTGCACACATCAGTGCACACAACAAAATCTTCATCTGGATATGCAATCTTAAATATTGGTTCATTTTTCAAGATTTACTTCAACTGCTAAAAAATCTCTTCACACTTGGAAGTCCACTCAAACTTCACTCCCTTATTTTGCAAAGAAGTGATTGGACTTGCAATCTTTGAGAATCCTTTTATGAATATTCGGTAATAACTAGAAATACCCATGAATGGTCTGACCTCTGTCACATTTCTTGGTGTTGTCCATCCTCTAATGGCCTTTATCGTTTTAGGATACATGGTTATCCCTCTATTGAAATGATATGCCCCAAGTAGTGAATCTTCTTTTGATAAAATATGCGCTTACTTATATTAGCATACAATTAATGCTCTCTTAAAACTTGCAACGCCATTCTTAATTGTTCCTCACGATCCTCTTCTAACTTAGAGTAGACAAGTATATCATCTAGGAACACAATCACAAACTTGTCTAGGTACTCCCTGAACACTCCATTCATCAGGCACATAAAAACTATTGGTGCATTTGATAGTCCAATGGTACTACCATGAATTAATAATTCCCATATCTTGTCATGAACGTCGTCTTGCTGATATCTTCTTCTTTTATCCTTACTTGATGATAACCTGATCTCAATTCAAGCTTTGAAAATATTCTTGCACCTTTCAACTGATCAAATAAGTCATCAATCCTTGGAAAAGGATATTTGTTCTTTATGGTGACTTTATTCATCTATCTGAAATCAATACACAACCTTAAGGTTCCATCTCTCTTTTTCACAAAAATGATTGGAGCTCCCCAAGATGACACACTTGGGAATATATACCGCTTCTTTAACAATTATTCAATTTGCATCTACAACTCTTCCAATTTTGGTGTCTTGCACTAAATCAATAGAGAAGTCAATGTCTCTCTTTGGTGACAACATTGGGATTTCCCTAAAAACATCTTCAAAATCCATCAAGACTAGATGGTATTCAATTCTTTCCACTTTATCTTTGGCTACCTCTTCCATATGGGATACAAAAATATGGCATCCCTTTCTAAAACGCTTTTTCAATTGCATAGCTGAAATTTCTCTAACAACCACACCTCTTGGAATGACTTGAACATTTCCTTGTTTCCCTTCTTCATCAAGACATGTGATTGTCTTTTTACAAAATTCTAGGACAACATGGTATTTTTATAACCAATCCATGCCAATTAGATAATCATATGAACCCAATAGTTTTATGTTTACATATACCTTTGTGTTGAGTCCATTCATGTCTATCGAACAATCTCTAACCAACTCATTGATTTTCCTCTTAGCCCCTGTGGCTAACTGAACTAACCAAGATTTCTGATACTTACTCCTTTGCAAGTGAAATATTTCAACAATGTTATTATTTATGTAACTAGGGCTAGCTCCATAATCAATTAAAATTTCTATGGGTTGGTTGTCAATCTTGCCTTCCACTTCAATCATGGGGGTTGATACTCCACTTTCTTATTGTCCAAGGTTGCATAAATACTTGGAATTTTTCCTCTCATGTCTTCCACCGTTTCAACCTCCTGAATGTTGTGTACCATCCTCATTCTTTATCCTTTGTGAGGGAAGTCCCTATATAAGTGATTTCCCTCACATCCCCAACATTGTACAGGTTGTTTCCTTGACCTTTTCCCAAATAAATTTGCAGTATTGTGCTCATTTTGGGTTGGTTGACCTTGTTGATTTGGTTGGGTTCTTTTATTGAAAAAGGGTGGCTTAAAACCTTTCTTCCTTTGATCCTTTTTACTCTTCATCTTCCCATTCTAAGATTTTTGGAAAATTGTCCTTCCTTTTCTCTACTCATAAAGATGCCTTGCTCTCATTATGGCTTCCTCCAAAGTTTTAGGGTTATCATATTGAATCTTGTCACTATAAAAAGAGGGTAACCCACTTATAAACCTTTGGATTTTGACTTTCTCATATTTTATGAAGTCTATGTACTTCAACAATTCAAAGAACCTATTTTCATATTCACCCATTATCATGGTTCCCAAATTGAGCTCAAAGAACTCTTTCATCTTCCATTCATAGTAATTATCAGACATATTCAAGTGTTGATATCTTAGGATTGAATCTCATAGGAAAAGACTTGAGTAATTTTTTCACAATGAATTTCTCATTAATTGTTTCCCCCAAACCTCTGATGATGTTTACAATTTCAATACACATAAAAGGTATGTTGCAATGTTTTCTTCTTCATTCATATTTAGTATTTCAAATTGACTCCTATGATTTTGTAGCTTTTCTTACTTGAATGTATCATCTCCTTCATGAGTGTTTTGTAGTTTATCCCACGTCTCATTTGTTGATTTAAAGTGCATAACTTTGGTGAATTATGAATTTGATAAACCTTCCAGAATTGCATTCATGTCTTTTGCATTGTTGTCACCAAGCTTCTTTGCGCCTATGTTGAAAAGTGGATTTTTTGGGGTTTCATAACCATTCTTCACTGATTCCCAAACATCATGTCCTAGTGACTGGAAATACACTCTCATTATGATTTTCTAGAAGGAATAATTTGTTCCATCAAAGTATGGAGATTTGCTTAGAGATAATTTCTCCTATTTATCCATGTGACCTGTTGGGATCTTCCTTACACTGGTTAGATTGTTGTTGAAGGAACCTTCTCTGATACCAATTGTTGGAATATTTAATAATACTGAGAGGGCAGGTGAATCAATATTGTATTATTTTTAATCCTTTTATTTTTATCTGAACATATTGAGGACTTATATTTGCAATTTATTATACCATAAATGTACTCATCATAATTACATACAGTATTCAACACATTTGCAAATATAAATATGAAAATCTAGATTGTGAAGACCTTGAAATAATTTATAAATGAATATCAATTCATGTGTGAATAATTTTCAATGACACCAATTCTCTTATGAGAACCAACTCATAAACTAGGCACCAACCTACAAAATAAAGAGGACACTAATCCTCTATAGGAACCAACCTACAAATCAGGTACCAACCTACAAACAGGCACCAACCAACAAATCAAGCACCAACCAACAAATCAGGCACCAACTTGCAAATAGGAACCAACCTACAAATGGACAAGGACACCAATCCTCTATAGGCACCAAGCTACAAAACAATAAGGACACCAATCCTCTTAAACACCAACTCAATAGTCCCAAGCACCAACCTACAAATAGATGAGGACAACAATCCTCTACAATACATTTAAGTGGTCTGAAACCCCCTTTTTTAAAAAACAATTATTCCTAAAATCAACCTTAAGCCATAACAAATAAGTCTACAGGATTTTCAGTATTCATTCCTTCTCCAAACGGTTCATGAGGTATGAACTCTATTATTTTTCTCTTCTTCTTTTGCACACTTTCCTCTCTCCTCAATTCTGCGACACACAAACGATTTGGGAATTTTTATTTATAGAATTCATGCTCCCTTGGATTTTTCCACATACCCAATATCAATTTCATGAGGTCGGATTCGATTTCTCTCAGTTTTGTATGTTGGGAGGTAGAACCCTCCATGAAATCCGATCTTCTTTCCTTCTGTTGTATGCAATCTAGTTCACTGGTCCTCAACACTTAACAGTTGTCCAATCATTTCACTGTTTGATTTTTCCATCGATATGCAATCATATTTTTCGAGACAATCAGGGTGCCTATCGAACCCTTGGGACCTCAACACTCATCCACCGTCCAATTAGGGTTTCCATTTAATTGCCATCATTGATCTTTGATCGTATTTGTTGAGACTAATAGACCTATCGGACCCTTGGGGCCTTATCACTCAACAACCATCAGATTTAGATCTTCATTCAATCTCCATCGATGATTTGTAATCATTTCATAGGGACCACAATGAGTCTCAAACACTGAGTGTTATATCAATCGTTGGATTGTTGATCAATGGTTTTCATTGGTTCTCAGTTTTTTTCTTGTTAGATTCCACTCGTTGACTTCACTATGACGATGTACTCTCTGATGGACTATACTACATGAACATTTTGGACTCCAAACAACCAAACAACCTCCACCGTCGATCGCTCAAGATCTATGGTCACACACGTTAGACCTTGTTTCCACTTTGTTAATTTCTTGTATGTATATGCCATGTGTCCACTTCACAATCATTGATGTAAACTCATCACATGTCTCTACAAACCGCCATGTATCCTTTTTAGAGTCATTGATCTATTTCACTCTGAATAGATCCCAATTGTTTATTGAAATGAACAAATAGATCTGTCGACACATAAATCAAGGCATGGTGGGATATTCTTCGATTCTTTTTCTTCAGAGTGTAAATAAAAATTTGACCTATTTCACTCCAATAGGAGCATCTCTGAGAGATAATATTATTTGATACCTTTAATTTAACGAATAATTTGTCTCCACGTGTCCCTATCATGGTCGTTGGTGTGTCCCACTTCGATATGACGTGGCTTCTTAGATGGCTTCCACATGGATCTGTCATGGTACTTACGTGATGCTAAAATGGATACTTATGTTGATGTGGCACTAATGTCATGTCAATGTCATCACTTGCTTCAGCTCTTCTTTGTACACTTTGTTGACTTCGCACTTTGACATGTGGCCACCTATGGATGAAGTATCAAAGAATATTCCTATTCTGATATCGTCGGAGCTAATTCATCGACATTCAGAATATTGGGTAGGTTTCACAGCTCCAATAGGAGGGGTATCGAAGAATATTCCATTTAGATATCGTTATTTTGGAGCACAGATTACTCTTTCAACATTATGGCCCTACATACTTAACTCTGAATGAAATTTTATGTTGGTCATCAATTTGGATAGAGATATAATATTGTCCATCCACTAATAACACATGAACAAAGAATATAAGAATTATAGTTGACGGTCATGATCAATTGTGAATTTTGATCCATCGGTCACAGTTCTTTGACTGTGTAACTCCAATAGACTACACCAATGGTCACAATATCTTCATATCTAATCTCAACCATCCAGACCTTTAGACACATAAACAAGGTCCCAATCTGATGAATGTACGGTCATGGTTGATTCTTTATCCTAATCTAAAAGTTCTTGTCCCTCCACACTTGCAATGGGGATTCAACTCTCTATCCACATGAAAACACAATTCAACAAAGTCTTATTTAATATCGATGTAGGATCATCGATCTCTTTGATGATCGATGATCAAAGCATGATCTATCATCCTTCCTTGATTGAGGATTCTTTTGCAACAAATATTTAAGAGTATGTTATCATCCTGTCACAAACAAATTTGTCATCAATGAAATTGTCAAGTAATCAATCAAACAAATTCCCCCTATAGTGTTGACATCAATGACACAAACTATCCAACACTTGCAAATGATGATGAAAATCCACAAGAACATTCACAGCAAGAAGAATTGGTGGAAGAAATTAATCTTGAAAACAAATATGAGCAAGATTGTCATTCCATGAAGGAAGAATCTTTTCAATACATTGTTGATGAATCAAAAATCTTGTATTTGGTTAGTGGTAAGGAGAAAGATGAAATTATGTTGAAATTGGAAATTCCTTATCTAGGTGAAAACCACAACATTCTTGAGAAACTAAGAATCGATTATATTGAAACATGGTTTGAAAGCATTGTTGTCCAAGCAATGCAATCAAATGTCAAGTGTATCTTTCTCAGATTTTTCTCGACACATTTTGGACATGTCCCTGGATCATTGGTACAAGCCCCAATATGTTCCATACTTCTGAATTTCATTCCACAGATCAGTTGGATGCATGAATGGCTCCAATGGAAATTTTCCTACACCTAAAAGTGTGTCTTTCCTTTTAAATAAGTTAGGGTAGATAGATATTGTATGTACATAATTTGTTTCTTTAGTTGAAGTTTTGCATAACAAAGCAGTTGATAAGTGGAGACAATAATTGAAGACAACTCCATGAAGGAAGAATTGAAAGAATCCATTTCAAATATGACTCCATATCCCAATGGAGAAAGTAGTTTTTCTTCATATTATGGTGTTCTCAACAACCCATAGGGGGTCATTGTGCTGCAGTTGGAGCCATTTCTTGACCAAAAACTGGTCACCTATGTTTTCCCGCTCCTAGAGTAATACAAAATGATATCATAAGAATGATTTTTTTGAATAATTAATATTTAATTGTGTATCCCTCAGTGTCAGCTTCATCATGCATTTTTCAGATTCAAAATCCGAGTTTGTATGCTCAATATATCTAGGTTTTAGTCAAACCAGCAAAAAACACTTCTTTCATATGGAACAAAGCTAATTTTCTTGGAACTATCACCAATTTTTCGGAACTGTGTCCAATTTCTTGGAACCATGTCCAATTCTTAGATTTTTGGAACCATGCCAAATTATCTTGGAACTCAACTTTAATTATCTTGGAACAAGTCCTTTTCTTTCTTTAATTATCTTGGAACAAGTCATTTTCTTTCTTTAATTCTTCTTTATCTCGTGGAATACACCAAATATATATTGGGAATTATCTTGTTATCTTGGAACTTCTCTTTTGCGGATTCTTCCACTCTTAGAAACATTTTCAATCTCCCCTTCACTCTCAACTCTTCAACACTCTTCAACACTTTGAAATATTTTCTCTTTCCACACCCTCCTTTTCCCTCCTCTCCTCTCCCCTTACTCCTCCCCTTGAATCCATAGTTTTTTTGGGGTAGATAGATGGACAAGACTCGCTCTCACCTCCCTCGCCTTATTTCCCTTACTCTGCTTCTCCACCTCTTCCATACTCATTCCTTCCCCCCCTTACTTTACCCTCACCTTACTCCCTCATGTCACCTTACTTCACTCTCCCTACTCCACTACACACAATTCTCCCCTTCCCCCTACACTACCCTCTCCTTACCCCCTCTCATCCACCTTCTCCCCATACTTAACCATAATTTTAAAAATTTCTAAGAATTACCAACTGATCAAATTACTACACATGGAAACCACTCACTTCATGACATGTGGTGACTAAGTATTGGTGACACGTGGCAACTTTACAACCAATCGAGTGATGAAACATGGCGACGAATAGGAGTGTGACATGTGGCAACTTGGGTAACCTATCACATGGTGACACGTGTAAGTTGACTCATCACCATTGGGCATTGACTAGGCATGATGTGGAGGATGATTGGGCGGCCAAAAATTTAGCTATGTAATTAATTTCCTAAGGGTTCAAATTCCAAGTCTCCATAATATTTTCTTGGTTCACACTAAAGGCATGGTAGAATTTTCATTATAAACATATGAAATCCCAATATCCCCATGCATTTGTTTTTTATACTTGTATTTTCCACCATAGTTTGTGCAAGCTTGTTATTAGATGTTATTAGGCTAGAAATACATAGTTTAGTAAAATTCTCATAATTATTTCACAAGGAAATAATTATTTTGTCTCGATTTCTTAATTATGAAACAAAAATTATTTAATAATTGAGAATAAACTCATAATTTAAAAGAAAGTTCATAGTGAGTTGGAAAAATCTCATAATTGAGCATGGAACTTGAGCAAAAAGCTCATAATAGGTTGGAAAAAGATCATAATTAAGCATGAAAATTGTGCATGACTTGTAATTGCTAGTTCACATGCCATCAATCCTATCTATGACTTGCAATTGCTTAGTTCACATGATATCCACCTATCCATGACTTGTGTCCATCTAGTTCACATGTCATGAAGCCTATCTCCCATATTCTAAAATCCTATAAGAAGAGGCCAAATCAAGGAGATGGGGAGAAGATTTTTTAGGGTGGTTATGCTATCAAAATAGAGAGATAAGCTCAATAGGCTAAGGAGGAGCATTGGGAACCTGGAACTAGGAGGAAACATCAACATGTAAGGTATGTATATGCTGTGATTTCTTCCTGATTATAAATAGATCATTGGTTTTCCTCCATTTTATTTGTGTTTACTCATGAATGAATTGGATATGATCTTATGAATAATAAATCAAGGTAGATATAGTAAGTTTATTTCCCCTAACACTAGAAGGATAGTGGATAGGTAGTTGCTTAGATATTTGTGTGCAAGGAGCAGATTGCAGGAGCTAGAGATGGATCTCAGGAGTTGCAACAACCAGAGCACACGAGTATGACCTCCAATACAAGTTATGTTCAAACCTCCTTCTTAGGTAAAAAAGGGAAAAAATACTTAAATATAGGAAGACCGTAGAAGTCTACCTCTTTCTATCTAGATTGTTAGGCTAATCCTAGGGAGATTTTTCTATGTATTCAGCAAGATCCCTGTGAGAAAAAATCCCATAAAAAATATGTTGTTGAGTTAATTTTTGAGACCATTTCTCTCATGCCTATCCTCAACCACTTTCTTGCCTAATTTTCGCCATCCATAGAGATAAGATACTTCTTTACAGTTATTATTAGAGAAAGATCCACCCAATATCGAAGGATCCTCCCAAGGAACATGTTGGATCTCATCCTCAACCAACTACTCTCCCTAGGTGTTGTTAAAGTACCATCCATTAGTATAAAAGAGTATTATTTCTTCCTATTTTAATATTTTCCAATTTCATATTTCTAGCTCAGTTATCAATTTAAATCTCATGCATACTTTGGTTTTTTTCATAGGTTCAATAGAGTGCTTAGTCATCATTGATAAAATTCATGTTGTATAATTCCATAGCCTAACTATAGAAAGGGTGATTTTACTCACCTATGAAGAAAATCAACCCGAATAGATCAGTGACTCTGTTGGTTTTTCGTATCCAAAATTATTCTTTCTTAGGTTGTTTTAGGCCTCTCTTTCACTTATGTTGTCTTGAAGGTACCCAAAGATACCTCTCCACAACCTCAAAAAAATATTCTCTTTATTATTTGCTTATGGTTTTTCATTTTCCATGGAGGCATAAGTTGCGAGAACTATTTCATCTAAACCCATGCAATGTATGCAACTAGAAACCCTTTGTGGATATTCAACCTATGAAATTGTCCACATATAGACCCATGCAGGTCTACTAAAACCAAGCTCTTACAATTTATGTATATGACAACAAGTTTAGGCAGTAGGATATAATTTATCATGAATTATAGGCTTGTAATCTTTTATCTTTTTCCATTCTTTCCTAGTAATTAAATCATCTAGTTAAGTAGGAGGAAAAAACATTTTTCCTTCTAATTTCCACCTAGATGGCTTATTTCTTTGTATGGAACATGGATATATACATTATCTTGCAATCATTTTCATTATTGGCTTGTATTTTTTAAGGAATTTAAACATTTCTCCTTTGTCAAAGTATCCTCTTTACTTTGCACATGATCTAGGTGAATAAAAAATACTAAAGAGTTATGCCATATCTTCCTCACAAACTCATCATATCCTATATTAATTAAGTGGAGTAAGAACCCCTAAATGTTCACTTCTCTATTTTTGATCATCTATTGAATTTTTTTAGCAAAATCATCCGTGAAATTTTTGTAAGTTTGCAACATGCCACATAGAACTTAATTAGTAAAAGTAATTGTTGACATGGGAAAAATACCCATGATAAAAATAGTGAGAATTTCCTGATGACAGGTCCCAATTAGTACTGCCCTCATTTGGTATGGAAATATCGTCTGGTATGTGGGCCCGATTGTTGCAAACAAAATTTATTTCTCCCCAAAAGTACACTTATTCATTTAATCTCTCTAAAGTGCTAAATTCATTACTAATATATCATAAAAATGTAGTCATATTCTAACCTACGTCAGCTCATAATCTAACAGTAATAGAAAATTTATCGAAATCATAAAGTTGAATTGGTGTAAATAAGAAATAATTCATATTCCACAGAATAAAACCCTATTAACATATTCAATTTACATAAACATGAAAAAAATGCATGTAAATGGTACTAAGTATTTCCCTACAATCGCTTCCATATCCAACTCATAATATTGTACTAAGCAATTTTAGAAAATCAAAAGAACCTAGCAAAATAAACAATTGACAAAAATATACAATAGTATGAACTAGTCATGAATCAGCTTCTCCTTGTATTCATTCTTAAAAAAAAAATCTTCAGTCTGAGGTCCAAGAAAAAATCCCCTTCCTCTGAGGAAAGAATCCCTCCTTTTATCTAAATAAGAGTAACACTTCAGTTTCTCCAAGTGTTTTTTTTATAGTTACAACCATTTCTTTTTTTAAAACAACAGTATTGATTTCAGAAAATTAAAAGAACCTAGTAAAATAAACAATTGATAAAAATATGCAATCGTATGAACTGGTCATGAATAAGCTTCTCCTTGTATTCATTCTTAAAAAAAAAATCCTTTAGTCTGAGGTCCAAGCAAAAATCATCCCCTTCCTTTGAGGCAAGAATCCATCCTTTTATCTAAATAAGAGTAACACATCAGTTTCTCCAAGTGTTTGTTTTACAGTTACAACCATTTCTTTTTTTAAAACAATGGTATCGATTCTTGTTTTTCTAAAATCACTAAATAATATCAAAAAAACAATACAAATATAATTTGGGAACTTGCATAGTCATGGGCCTTTTATTTATGTGATTATTTTTTTTTTTGTATTCGTTCTCCTCCTCTGAAACATATAACAAAATATCATTCCTTTTGTTTTTAATTCTTTTACTATCTCCACTATTTTTTATTCCCTTTATCTCTTCAAGTGAACATTGTTGAATTAAAAAAAAATTGTCTGTAGATTTCATTAGGTCGAGGGTCGAGGGTTGATTTAGTCCATACGTAATGAGTATGTCAAAGAAAAGCACATTTGAAGTCTGGATGACCAAATGTTTGAAAAATGAATATTAGTATGAATGATCAGAAATCAAGATATCTAGATGTAAGGTTTAGTTCGAGTCAATTTAAATTGGTTATTTTCTTTGTGTTTAAATCCCCTAATGCGGATTTATATGAATAAAAAATTTATATGAAAAGTCAAAAAACAAAATAAATTTTTCCAAGCACAAAAAATAATATCAAATAACCAAGTTAAAAATGATATCATTTTTGCATGATAAAAATGATATTAAAATATAAAATTGTTGGGGATTGGGTGTAACCTGATACAAAACAAACAAATAGAACTGTATATAGTAGAAGAGAAATAACTTCAAAGAAAAATAGGTAGTGTCTAAAGATACCATTATAGCACTTAAGAATAGAGCATTGCGTTCAGAACATCACAATGCATATTGAACACTCACACCATATTCAACATTGTCATATATCACACATAATAATGACCCGTCGAGTTTGATATTTATAGCCTCAAAATCTAACCAAATTCCTTGGAATCAAGAAGATATTATCCACATACAACCATCGATGGTTAGAGTTGACTCCATGAAATCTACGATGTCTATTTGGTTCGACAAGGATGCTCGACTCGACCATCCATGCATCCAACTCGTATTTGATTGCTTGGTTGGTTGATCCACTAATTGATTGTTATTCGATTATCCAACCGACAAGCTTGTAGACTACTCGACCAATTGATGTAGATATCTATTTGATCATCAAATTGATTGTTTCTAGATGTTATTTGACTACTCGATCAATTGTTTCTTGGAGAAGTTTGATGAACCATAAGAACATGAGGTTCCAACACCCCCCCATAAGCACATGACTTTGGAGATTCAAGAGGTGAAATTAATTCAACATGACACCCCCCCCCATAATTGCAACTTCCTAAATCCAAAGCATCGAATGGAGCTTGAAAAACTTAGCTTCAAACAAGGGTTTTTTAAAGATATAAAAAATCTGATCATTTGTTCTACAATAGACAAGAGAGACAATGTTATCATGAACCAACTATCTCAAATAGTGAGTATGGATCTCGACATGTTTCATCTTACTATGTGAAACAGGGTTGGTAGAAACTTGAATGGCACTCTTCCTATCACAATAAAGTGTATTCAAGGTCTGTACAACAAATCCAAGTTCACCCAAGAGTTGGAGAATCCATACTACCTTTGTACCTGCATGAACATGGCCACAATATTCTTCTTATGTAGTCGATAGAGAGACTACCTTATGCTTCTTGCATGACAAAATCAGTGGTCCAATGTTGAAGAGAAACACATAGCCAGAAGTGGACTTATGATCATCAGTGTTGCCTACCCAGTTGGAGTCAGTGAAGTTGACCAACAAATCTGAACTTTGGCAATATTTGATACCAATATGAGTGGTACCATTGAGATAGAAAGCAATAATTTTCACTGTTTTCTAGTGGCTTTATTGAGCATCTTGCATAAAAAAATAAACCACACTATCAACAAAGGGAATTTTAGGTTGATTGTGACTAAGATAAATGAGACTCTTGACTAGTTGTCGATAGAGAGTAGCATCGACTTTGGGGCTTTGACAAGTTTTTCTCATGTTAGCTCTAGATTGAAAAGGAGTAGCATAAGGCTTAAAATTTTCCATCTTAAAATGTGTCAAGAGATCCATTACATATTTAGATTGATAAATTAAAAAACCATTAGACAGTGGTAATAGTTGAAGACCCAAAAAATAATGCAGAATACCAAGATGTGTCATGTCAGAGGAGTCAACAAGTTTTTTCTTCAATATAAGAATGATATCAATGCTATTTATAGTTATGACAAGGTCATCAACATATACAACAATAATGAAGGTGTTTGAGGGGGGGTGAATCGGTAATAGAGCAATTTAATCCTTTTTAACCATATAATCCATGTATTATATCAATGTAGCATTATCATCCAATAACTGAAGAGTAAATAAGAAATGAACAAATGAACAATCATATTAATACATAGTACACCAGTGTTTTACATGGAAACCCAAAGCGGGAGAAAACCATGGAATGCTTTTTCTTATATGTCTTGAAGAATTACATTCATTGGAAGCACCAACTTTCTTTGTTTTCCAACAGCAACTGGAAGGAGGCTCCAACCCCCTAGTTTCTTAGGATACAACCTGAGGGAAGCTTCAACTCCCTAATTCTCTAGATACAACCAGAAGGAGGCTACAACCCCCTATGTTCTCTGGCTACAACCACTTGTTCTTGCCCCGTCCAACCGCCCTAACGTATAAGTAGAATGATGGAACCATTGTCACACTATCACTATGAGATATACTGTTGTAAACCTGTACCAATAACCTGAACCATGCATCAACCTGTACCTCAATGTGTAATCAACCTGTATCATAAATAAGTGTATCAACCATGCACTAACCTGTACCAACCAACCTGTACCATAAACAAGTGCATCAACCATGCACCAAACCTATACAAATAACATGTCACAACAACCTGTCCAAACAACCTTTCACACCAGCTTGTATCATCAATATTATCAACCAAATTAGATCTACTCACCAAGATCAATCACCAAGACAACTCTCAAAGATGTGCATCAACCAAGCATAACACAATGACTCATAATCATCACCAATATCAATATGTGCTTCTAATAATATACCAATACAAGTATGCTACATCATCCATAAACCATGTGTCAACAACACCACTAACAAGTACCTCCAACCATATACCAAGTATGTACCAATCATGTATCAACTACTCATCAACTATCACTCATCAAGATATACCAACATCATCAACTATACACCTCATGTATGTGCCAACTCATCAACTACTTATCTCAACCATGTACCCAACATGTACCTCAACCAAAATTCCTCATCAATTTCATCATCCAAATATGATTTGTAACTTTGTAATAAACCTGGTGTATATGATCGCATACCTACAAATCTTCGTTAACTTTAACAACAAGAGACAAACATTTTCACCAAAGTTTTCTTTAGTCTCACGTGACTAGTTTTGTATTAGTCAACAAACCTAACTTGAAATAATCATAACTATGAACCTGTAATGAATAAATATCTGAAAATGATATACAATGTTATTCAATTTGTTTTGTGCAATTTCTCCAGGTGTCACTACTTGTAACCTCTCAGAAATAGAGTTATAGAAAAAATGGCATACCTTGTTGAATTATGGCTTATTCTAGAGAGCGTGCCCCACACGGAATATTGGTTGAATCGATCTAAACATGTTACACAGACTACTACATATTGTAATATAATCAACACATTTTGTCTTACTGAATTTGGATCTGTTATGAATAAGTTGTGGTGTTTTTACCTAAAACACTTGTTTTAGACTAGTTTTAGACTAGTTTCAGGACTAACCACAAACCCTATTTTCCACAGAGTGTAACTCCAAAAATGAAACGACCCACAAGCTTGATTTTTTACCACATATACTTGGATATGTTTCATCAATGGAATAGTAATTTCACAGTCTTAATCATTCTAGAAAACAAGTTATTGCGAAAATGATGAGATGACCTGTAAATAACATACCTTAGAAAGCATCATCAAAATAATTTATCCTCCCTTGAATTACGACCTTCTTTTCTTCACCTTCTCTCTGAAATTTAGCTTATATATCCCTTGGTTACCTCAGTCACTTATAGATATTCAATATGCTCAAGTGTGATGTAAAATGAGAGAGTCTTGCCTCTTATTTAAATACTCTCCATCTTCTAGGTCACTTAACCTATTTCTAGGTCACTTAACCCATTTATAGGTCACTTAACCTATTAAACAAGTTATTGCGAAAATTATGATATGACCTGTAAATAACATACCTTAGAAAGCATCATCAAAATAATTTATCTTCCCTTGAATTACGACCTTCTTTTCTTCACCTTCTCTCTGAAATTTAGCTTAGATATCCCTTGGTTACCTCAGTCACTTATAGATATTCAATATGCTCAAGTGTGATGTAAAATGAGAGAGTCTTGCCTCTTATTTAAATACTCTCCATCTTCTAGGTCACTTAACCTATTTCTAGGTCACTTAACCCATTTATAGGTCACTTAACCTATTAAACAAGTTATTGCGAAAATTATGAGATGACCTGTAAATAACATACCTTAGAAAGCATCATCAAAATAATTTATCCTCCCTTGAATTACGGCCTTCTTTTCTTCACCTTCTCTCTGAAATTTGGCTTAGATATCCCTTGGTTACCTCAGTCACCTATAGATATTCAATATGCTCAAGTGTGGTGTAAAATGAGAGAGTCTTGCCTCTTATTTAAATACTCTCCATTTATAGGTCACTTAACCTATTTCTAGGTCACTTAACCCATTTATAGGTCACTTAACCTATTTCTAGGTCACTTAACCCATTTCTAGGTCACTTAACCCATTTATAGGTCACTTAACATATTTTTCTCATTTTTAGGGTTAACCACTTTCCATAATTAGAAAGTTCTCCATTACTTTATCATTTAAATATTCCTCCTTGACTTTGTCACCTCACTTTATCATTTAAATAGTTTTCTTTGATTTTATCACTTCACTTTATTATTTAAATAATCCTTCTTGACTTTGTCACTGTACTTTATCATTGAAATAATAATTTCTTCTTTTCAAGCTCTTTGACTTATTTGACCTTTTGGGGCTTCAAGCCAACATATGAGGGTCCTCCAATTTCGTAAATCCATAACTCTCAAACTGTGAGAAGTTATGTGATGTTCCACATACAAAAAGAAATGGCATGAAATGTAATATCCATATAGAATAGTCTTATCTACAAATATATAAAAACTCATACCATTATCCATCAAACAAACTTGGGTCCATTACCCAAACCTGGGTTCTCCAAATTCTCATGGCCATAACTCTCTAATCCTGAGGAGTTATGTGACGTTCCACATAGCACCAGAAATGGAATGACATGTACTATCCATATAGAATAGTATTACCTTCAAATATATTAAAACTCATACCATTATACATGAAACAACCTTGGGTCCATTACCCAAACCTTTGTGCTATCGGACTTTCTCCAAGGGTTGACATCAATCAATAAGGGTTGACATCAATATACAATATCACTCTCCAATGGTTGACATCAATGATAACCAACAATCGATACCAACTATCCATCAACCTAAGACAATTGTCTGACAATCTCCCCCTTTGGCATTGAAGGAAACACTTGGTCATGAAAAAATTCATGCTAATACTCCTCATCAATGTTTCTATCTCTCCCCCTTTGAAATCAATGGAAAAGGGTATCTCCCTTTGGGGCGACTCCCCTTGAATGAACTCTCCTTGGGGTTGATCCCCCTGTCTACGTGCCTTTGATTTTTCTTTGTGTTTATAAGCCTCTAATTACTCTCTCTCCCTTCATATGAATAATATCTCCCCCTTTGAAAAATGGTATCACTCTGAAGTCATATCACTCATTCTTCCCTTGTGACAATTGCTCCCCTTGGAAACATGCATCTATGCTCTCTCTCCAATCATTTACCTTTTCATATGATTAATCTCTCCCCCTTTGTCCTATTTATGGTGCTTCCTCGTGTACATCTAAGAAATATAAGATAAGCATTCAAAAGCATTCATTTTGGAGTAGAAATTACT
The DNA here is from genome assembly GCA_000966675.3 of Picea glauca. Taxonomy (NCBI): domain Eukaryota; kingdom Viridiplantae; phylum Streptophyta; class Pinopsida; order Pinales; family Pinaceae; genus Picea; species Picea glauca. The sequence continues at coordinate 76,484 of JZKD02S0486942.1, read as the reverse complement.
CCTAGTCTTTGGCGAAGATACTCAAGGGCTTCTCATGGAAGTGGTTTTGTAAATATGTATTCCACTTGTTCTTTTTTTCCCACATATTCAACTTTGATGTTCTTCTCTGCAACCTATTTTCGTAGAAGGTGATACTTGATTGGAATGTGCTTCATCTTCGAGTGCATCACCGGGTTTTTTTGAGATACTGATGGCACTTGTATTATCAATAGATTGGATTGGGCTCATCATACTCAACCTGTATATCTGTCAAATTTTGTTTCATCCATAGAACATGTGTACAACATGTTGGTGTTGCAATATACTTTACCTCGGCTATAGATAAGGATATTGATGATTGTTTCTTTCTTAGCCAAGATACTAGACACTCACCCAAGTAGAATGTTTCTCCACTGGTGCTTCATCAGTCATCAATGCAACTTGCCCAATCTGCATTTGTGTAGGCAATAAGTGATAGATACTTTCCTTTTGGATACCATAATCCAAACTCTTATGTTCCTTTGAGATATCTGAAAATCCTCTTCACTTCTAATACATGTGATTCCTTTGATTTTTCTTGAAATCGTGCCACCTATCCAACTTCCTGCATTACATTTGGTCTGGATTTTGTCACATATATTAGGCTACCAATCATTGACCTGGATTTCCTCTAATCTATAGACTTTGAATCATCATCTTTGCTCAATGTGCAACTGGTTTGCATGGGAGTGATAACGGGTTTGTAATCTTCCATTCCAAACCTCTTTAGCATTTCTTTGATATACTTGGTTGGAGAAATAAAAATTCCTTGGTTGCTTTGATGTATTTGAAGACCCAGAAAGAAGGATAGTTCTCCAAGTAATGACATTTCAAATTCATTCTGCATATCCTTTGTAAATTTCTAGCTAAACCTATCATTAGTACTTCCAAAAACAATATCATCAACATAGATTTCAATTAATAAAATACTACCTTGAGTTACCTTGATGTAGAGGTTGTTGTCTGTGCTTCCTTTCCATAGTTCGTATGGAGTTTTGTCATTGTTGTTTCTAAGCATTACTCTGCTTTAAATGTGAACTGTTGTATGCCCTTCATGTGTAATTATCATCCATTATGATAATGTTCATTTGTCTCTAAGACACTCTTTGAACCAATCTATGAATCCATGCTCTTGTCCATACTCTCCAAGAATCTACTTGTGCAGCTGTCCATAATTCTGACCCATTTATATCTATACTATCATGAAGTTTTGATTAATCTATCAAATTGTACTTATGCTAACTGACTGCTCTGGATCTGTCTTCTCAAACTATGCAAGTTGCTCGAAGGATGGTTCTTTGGTCTGTCACATATATCACATATACTCCCCCTGTCTAATATTCATATTACCTGGGAGTCTCTAAGTCGAATGGCTCAGAACAATTCCTGCTCTTATATGTATTCATCATCATCTTCATTGGTAGATTCATCATCATCTTCATTGGTAGATTCATTATCTCTTTGAGCTATGAATTCTTTCTTTCTGTCTGTGGATTCATCTTTCACTACAATTCCTGAAAGTACAATCTCTTGAACCTATTCCTTATTTACCTGACCTTCCTTTCTTTCATCTATTTTCCAAACCTTTCTATATCTGACATCTTTCTTTTTCTTTGTAGAATTTTCTTCATCTCGTTTTATTGCCAATCTTGCAATCTCCGGTACATGGTATTTGTTCACATGTTCTTCCTATTTTCTTATCCATACTTTCTTATATCTGATATCAGTATTCTCTTTCATGGAAATATCGATCATGCTTTTACAATCACTATCTATGTGTCCATAGTTATGACATTTGTAACACTCAATGTTACATGCGACCACATAGGAACTTCTTTCTTGAACATTTCTTTTATAATCCTTGCAATCTGCAACCTTATGTCCAAAGTTAGTACAATAAAAAAAATGACCATAAAATAAACTTGCATACCTGGGAGTGAATGATCTTCTTTGTGGCGTAGTCCTTCTGAATTTTTTTCTTGACTGATCATGATCATGATTGAATCTTATTTGTGGCTTGAACATGGATAGTCTTATTGAATATGTATCTTCAATAGTTTTCTTAGATTCTAGTTGACCATTATTCCTTCCTTTGAGTACTTTTGCATAACTCTTTCTATTTTCTTCATTCTTATTTTCTAGCAATGTAGAGTGCTTCTCTTCATTCTCTACAACTTATGTGGATTTTTTTGTCTCTTTAACGTTCTTGTTGAGCTTGACGATTTTGACTCTTAGTGTGACAACTTCTTCTTCAAGATTCTCAACCTCTTCTTTTTTCTTCATTATCTGAGACTTCATGACCTCTTATATTCTCTATTCTTCTTCAAGTTGGATTTTCAATGTAATTATTTCTTCTTCCAGTCTTCTCTCTTCTTGACCAAACTCTTCCTCAAGTTGGTTTAAGTCATTGGTTATTTCCTTGAGATGATCCATCAGTATCTCTTCTCTCTTTTATGCTTCTTCTTTTCTGATATTCTAGATTTTATTCAATTCTTTTGGCCTCTTCTAGTTGAGCTGTTAAATTCTTGATGACATGTTGATTTTTTTTGGAACCTTGAACAAATTCCTTTTGCTTCATCAATTCTTTCTTGGATGACTTGTTTTCTTATCTTTCTTTACTTAGATATTTAATTGCACTGATTAATTTTTCTCTGTAATCAACTTCTACTTCTTCATACTCTTCCTCTTCTGAATCTGTCTGACATGATGAGCATCTTTCTTCTTCTTATGTATCTGCATCTTCTTTGGCATTTTGTGAATCTGCGATGGGTGAAGAATATATTCCATGCAACTTATTTCAAAGTTCTTTGGCTAATGAACATTTACCAACCTTTTCTCTTACCAGATTAGGTAATCCTTCCCAGGTGAAATTCATTGTTATTTTGTTATTCTTCTTCAATTCCTTCTTGCCTGCAGTCTTTTCCCTTTTTAAGCTATCATATCCTGTAACAACTAATATCCAAATATAATTTCCTCATTCCTATAAAAATACTTCCATCCTTCTGCTCCACATCTCATACTTAAAACCATTATGACCATTAAACATTGGTACTCCATTCTCAAAATAATCCATGATCTCCTTCCAGTGGTTAAATTGTTTCCTGAAGGAACCTCGCTCTGATACCAATTTTTGGATTATTGAGAGAGGGGGTAAATCAATAATAGAGAAATTTAATCTTTTTTAACCATATAATCCAATTATTATATCAATGTAGCATTATCATCTAATAACTGCAGAGTTAATAAGCAACGAACAAATGAACAATCATACAAATACACAGTACACCAATGTTTTACATGGAAACCCAAAGCGGGAGAAAACCACAAAATGATTTTTCTTATATGTCTTAAAGAATTACATTCATTGGAAGCACCAACTTGTTTTGGTTTCCAGCTGCAACTGGAAGGAGGCTCCAACCCCCTAGTTTCTCAGGCTACAACCTGAGGGAAGCTCCAACTCCCCAATTCTCTAGCCACAACCAGAAGGAGGCTACAACCCCCTGTGTTCTCTAGCTACAACCAGAAGGTGTCTACAACCACCTATCATTGCCCCATCCAACCACCCTGACGTATAAGTAGAATGATGGAACCACTGTCACACTATCACTGTGAGATATAATGTTGTAAACCTGTACCAATAACCTTAAGCATGTATCAACCATACATCAACCTGTACCTCAACCTATAATCAACCTGTACCATAAAAAAGTACATCAACCATGCACCAACCTGTACCAATGGACATGTAATCAACCTGTACCAATGGACATGTAATCAACCTGTACCATAAACAAGTGCATCAACCATGCACCAAACATGTACAAATAACATGTCACAACAACCTGTCCAAACAACCTATCGCAACAACTTGTCTCATCAATCTTATCAACCAAATTATATCTACTCACAAAGATCAATCACCAAGACAACTCTCAAATATGTGCATCAACCAAGCATAACACAACAACTCATAATCATCACCAAGATCAATATGTGCTTCTAATAATATACCAATACAAGTATGCTACATCATCCATCAACCATGTGTCAACAATACTACTAACAAGTACCTCCAACCATATACCAAGTATGTACCAATCATGTATCAACTACTCATCAAATATGACTCATCAAGATGTACCAACATCATCAACTATACACCTCATGTATGTCCCAACTCATCAACTACTTGTCTCAACCATGTACCCAACATGTACCTCAACCAAAAGCCCTCATCAATTTCATCATCCAAATATGATTTGTAAATTTTTAATAGACCTGGTGTATATGATCACGTACCTTCAAACCTTCCTTAACTTTAACAACAAGAGACTAGAATTTTATCAAACTTTGCTTTAGTCTCACATGACTCGTTTTGGATTATTCAACAACCCTAACTTGAAATAATAATAACTATGTACTTGTAATGAATAAATATCTGAAAATTATAAACAATGTTCTTCAGTGTGTTTTATACAATTCCTTCAGGTGTCACTACTTGGAACCTCTCAGAAAACGAGTTATATCAAAAATGGCATACCTTGCTTAATTCTGGCTTATTCTAGAGAGCGACCTTGTAGAGCGTTCCCCGCACAGAATATTCGTTGAATCGATCTGAAACTATTACACAGAATACTAAATATTTTTCTATAACTAAAACATTTCTTCTTACTAAATTTGGATCTATTACGAAGAAGTTATGACGTTTTTACCCGAAACACATCTTTTAGACTAGTTTCAGGACTAGCCACAAACCCTATTTTCCACGGAGTGTAAATACAAAAATACAATGACCCACAAGCTGAATTTTTTACCACATATACTTGGATATTTTTTCTCAATGGAATATCAATTTCACGATCTAAATCATTATAGAAAAAAAGTTATTGCGAAAATGGTGAGATGACCTGTAAATAACATATCTTAGAAAGCATCATCAAATGAATTTATCCTCCCTTGAATTCCGACCTTCTTTTCTTCACCTTCCTGTTAGGATATTTAGACACTTAGGAGTTAGTTAAGATCTACTTGTTCTAATATGTCATTAGGTAAAAGTGTGTTTCTTTAATATGCATTAGTATGCATTTGTAGTTAGGAAATCCGACGATCATGATATGTTCCTGACATAGAGTGATCCGACGGTTCATACTCTCCTCGATCTTAACGGCCATTGATTTGTGGCTTAACACCCGATTGGTCCATGATATCTATTTAAAGAGCATGGAGAGTCATTTGTCGATGATCGATTGTGAGAAACTCTCTTGTAAAATCTCTCTGTAATCTTTTTCTTTGCATTAATAAACTGCTCCAAGTGGTCGCATTGGCTGGCACCATGGATGTTTCCCCGTAGGGGTTTTACCACGTGAAAACATTGGTGTGTTGATATTTTATCTATTTATGTGAGTGGTTACTAAATGTGTTCATCCTCTGTTGGAATACTTGTGTTGTCGAACATGGTATCAAAGCCTGTTTGAAGACCCGCTCCTGTTGTAGATCGAGATCGTGAAGTCGAGTTGCCTCATATCCATTTTCTGGCATTTCTGTACATTTATGGGCTGAGAGGACTATTCCATTGCATCCGGAGCACTCATTTCATTTAGGAACACTTTTATTTTCACTCGAAAAGGTTTCTGTTTACCCAAGATACAACCATTACAGTCAGATCCGGAGGTATAAAGTCTGAATACACATTTTTTTTTAAATTTTTGCAAAGTTTTGATTTTATTTCGGTTTTTTATTTTTTTTTATTTTCAGGCTGCTACTCTTTTAGATCTGCATATTCTCTTTGCCCCATGCCTTTTGTGATCTCGGAAAATCAGAAAAAAATAGGAAAAGGTGCATCTTCTAGGTAAGCTAACCGAGATCTAACCCTTGTTGTCATCGAGAAGCAAATTTTTTTTTCTTGTGTGAAAAGAGTTTTTTTGGAGCATGCTCTCCAAGGTCGTCTTCCACAACAACAACACCCCCAATCATCCTTCTGAACATTAGAATATGTTTTTCTATACCATTTGGTTAAAACTTGCCTTATTAAGCAAAAGGTCTTGAGTTCAAGTCTCTCTTTTGTTACTTTTTTTGAAAAAGTTCATGCTAAAAATTGTAAAGTGCATTTCACTTCAAGTATAAAAGTGAATCACTATAAGTAGCTTT
>JZKD02S0486942.1:42444-57961 GCA_000966675.3 Picea glauca | reverse complement strand
CTCAACCTACAAGGTTGACACCTCAACAATTGGAGGAAAGAAAAGAAAAAGGTTTATGCTTTAATTGTGATAGCAAGTATAGTAAGGGACATAAGTGTGGTGAGAAGAAATTATTTGATGGGTGTTATATATGCACTAAAAAGACACTTAAAAACCGTTAATTAAATTGTCAACCTGGGGTAAGTAAACTTAGAGTTGTAGCAAACTATATGCCAAAGGTAGAAGTTTGGTAGGAGTATAGTCTAACTAAGGAACGCAGCTATCTAAGGCTAGTCTACTCAAGAAAAACTATATGATGAGCAAACCCTACTAAGCAACTTGAAACTAGGTAACCTAAGTACTTTTGGGCCAAGATTCGATGGATAGTTCCTAAGAAAGCAAATGAAAACTCTGTGTAAAGCAAACTAGTTTAACATTAAGAAAAAGCAAACTACTAAGCATAATGAGAAAATGACAAAAGAAAACTTCTTTAACTTGCCAACCTACATTCAATGAGAAACTACCCTATTAAAGAAAATAAATAAGCAAGTAAGCAAAAGCACCTATCTAACCTATTAAAGAAAATTGACAAGTAAGCAAAGACAATTAACTAACCTACGAAATCAAAAGACAAGTAAGCAAAGGAAACTAACTAATGCAAGCAAAACTTCTCATTGAACAACTATATAGCCTAAGAGGCAAGTGGACTAAATGCCTAATGCAAAACTATTTATCTTGCATGAAAGGAAATTTAAATGCTCAATGCAATGCATGAAAGGAAATCTAGTCTATTGAGAGCAAGAAATACTAACAACTAATTCTTGAGCAAACTGCTATCTAATCTATCAAAGCAAAGTCTATCTATCCTACAACAGCAAATAAGACTATTTCCTAAGCTATGAAAGCAAGAAACTATATCTATGAAAGCAGGAAAATTATTCTTTTAACTTATGACAATTCAAATATAATTTTGGTGGTTGTGTGAATGCCTTTGGTGGTGACGGATAATATCTTGATGACACTTGAAAACAAAGGACAAATACAATGGTATAAGCTCAACACTAATCTCGATGGAAAAATGAAAGGTGTGGAGTAAACAATCCAATGAAAACTTAGCCATGATAAAAGTAATGTTAAAGACCCTGCATATTCATGTATAAACCATCAACAACATAACGAGATCATCATTATTTAACTAAGAAATTTAATTGCATTTTAATCTCTGAAAGGAAATTGTGTAAAAGAAAACTATGCTATGTCTACTCTAATCATTCAAACTGCAATAAAGAAATAATTAAAAATAGAAAATTAAACTATGAAAGTAAATTAAAAATATATATTAACCAACAACTAATTAAATGAAATCTATGTAAAACTAAGATAAGCAAACTATAAAAATTGGAAGTAAATCTACCCATCCATCAATCCTTGTCAAAAGAAAACCCAAATTAAAACTATGTTATGTTCTAATTAAAAATTTGTTCTAAACTTGACTATAAAAAAGAAAGCATCATTTAACATCTACTTTGCACAGAGGGTTAGTAGAGAGAGAGAGAGAGAGAGAGAGAGAGAGAGAGAGAGACTTTCTAATTGCACACATGGTTAGTATAGAGACTTGCAAGTCTATTCCTAATCTACAAAATCAATACATGATAACACATATCATCATCTAACCTGCAAAAGAAAAGCAAGACAATTAAGTTGTAGCAAATTAATTAACTAAATAAAAATATACATGTACAGAAAATAAAAAGAGAGCAATTAAATTAGGAAATGCAAAACAGACATGAAGACAGTTACCAGACTGTTGGTGGCCCCCCCCAGAAATTCGTGGTCACTCTCTAAAATCACACCACGAACTCAGTAGGCCAAATTCACCATAAAAATCCAAAAACGCAGTTCTGGCATAATTCTAGCAATGTAAAAACTCAAAAACAGAGAAAAACAAGTTTGTCTCCAATACAATGGTTCTTATACTTGCTTAACAATCTACTAACCATCCTATCAGTATTTATAATCTTACAACCCAAGTGGTAAGCCACAGGAGGGTCGAACCACTTCTAAATTTGGCAAATTACAATAAATGATGCTCTAACAGATACAACGGAGCGAGCCAATAATGACCTTCTTTGGACAACTAAAACTGAGTTGTCTAGAGCACAGTAGCTGGAGGGGATAAGGACAAACAAAACCCATGTTCCCGATTCGCCCAACACTAGCCGCCAATGCCATAATCGCCAACTCGTCTTCCATTTCTATGCAATACGGAGTGTTGGAACGAGTGTCGAATCGAGTGTCGGAACGAGTGCCAAATCAAGTGTTGGATCAAGTGTCGGAACTAGAAACATAGTGTGTTTTTCCCTGTAACACCAAAAAAACATGAATTAGCTTTTGGAAAGCATAAAACATGATGAATTATACTTGATTCAATCATTAAACATGAATTACACGTACCTTATGGCGATCATACCATTTTATCATGAAATTCTTCAAAAAACTCCTTTAAAAGATGAAAAATGCATATTTGCATGTAGCAAAAATGTATAATAACCATCATGAAAGTGATCATATCTCGGGCCCAACATTACCCCCACACTTATGATTTTGCGGGTCCCACTGCAAACAAAAAGAAGTTACCCCTCAGAACTAGTCTTGCTGAGGAGGATCAACTTTGGAAGCCTCTCCTTCTTGTTTTGTAGGCTTATCCTTGTGCCTCTTGTGTTTCTTTAATTGTGCTCTGAGGCTGCAGTTAGATTTATTCGTTTAATCAACCAACCGCTGAAGGGAGTTGACCTTTTCCTGAAGGACTGCATTGTCATGATGAAGGTGTACATCTATTGTCTTCCTCTCTTCCAACTGTTGGAGAAGCTGATGATTTTCTTTTTGTAGATGTTCTATGGTTGGGACAGAATCGTTGATCTCTGAGGAAGTCTTAGATCCTTTGAGGGATGTGGACAATCTATCAGTTTTAGGATCTAGATTGGGCATGGGTGAAGTAGGAGTTATGGGAGATCGGTAAGGTGAGGTAGGTTCTGATTTTGTTTTCCTTAGTGGCTCTAATCCATCTGCAGAGACTTCCCTAAGTTTCTTATGAGGGCTCTCAAGGTTAGAGGCTACTTGGATCGGATCCGAAGTAGGTGGAGGTTTTGCATAAGGTTTGATTCTTGTGTTCCGGGTACTCTTCTGAAAGGGTCCTTTACCAAATCAATCGGATCCCCTCTTGTTTGTAGGAATGATGGGAAAGTCTTGCTGCATTACTTCTTGGAGATTTTTAGGTGTAGGATCAAGAGAGAGTGAAGGCATTGGGGGGTCAACAATAGGCTTCTTTTGGTCTTTTCTCTTGGTCTTTTTACCCAATGAAGAAGTAGGGATATCAACAATATTTTGGTATTGTTCCGGCAAAGAGAGGGTTTATGCAAGGGAGTTTGGAGTTCTTAGAGAGTGAGGCTTGGATGGAGAGATAGTTTTTAGGCTAAGTGGCTTTTTGTTGGTCTTAACTGTCAAGTGAGGGTTTGCAAATTGGTAGATAAAGGCATCCCAATTTTTCCCCTATTTCTCTAACTCGGCTAGAACAAGGAGTTTGATCAAGCCATGGTGGAAGAGACTATTGTGGGGATTAGTCACATTTTTCCTCACTTGAGAGGACATCTTCTCCAATATTTTGAGAAAATAGAAGGGAAATTTTAAGGGTTTGTTGAAAAGAAAATGAGCCAACAATATAAAATGACAAGCTTTGAAAGTAGAGTATCTACCTTCACATGTAATTAACCTTATGATGATGATGAGGGGATTGACCAATTCTACCTTTATCCACTCCTTAGTATATTGTTTTTCTCCTGAAATGCTCTTTAATTCATGATTAAACACCATGTTGTACAACTTGAGCGCGAAAATTGGTGTTTTTTGAACCATCTATCTCCCATTCTTGGGAGCTTTGTTGCAGTAGCAATGGATTCTTTTGTGACTTCAAAGATAAGAGACCCCACATGTGTTGTCTTACCATCGAAACCAACTACAAATTACATGGAGAAGTCATCATTGTGGCCCTACAAGATGGACAAAAATGGCCCCCGACCAACGCGCAAAAAAACCTCTCTACACTGTGCAAATTAGAGAATGGAAAACAAGTCTGCATAGGAGGAGGGTTCGTATCTCCTGGGCATTATGACAGAGGCTAATTTAACCAAGAAAGGACATGAACAAGACAAGACATGGCATGAATTTGGCATGGTCTGAGTGCAATTTGAATAGGGGACAAATTGGCAGAGGTTGGGTGCGATTCCTTAACATAGGGTAGAGAAAATGGCAAGGGAAAGTGAGATAATAGAGTGCCCAGCCCGATTTTGGATGCTCTTATGGTGGAGTATGTTTCCCACATGTGCACGCGAGCTGCCATGTGTGGGAAATTCAAATTCGATGGCAAGATTTGGGGAAATGTAGTAGTGCATGGTTAGATCAATGTCCAAGTCTGTTGACTTGGACATTTGATCATAAACATATGAAGCATATTTAATCAATGCCTAAAACCAATTCAATTGAATGATTGAGTTCTGGTTACCTGGAATCTAGGACAGTTACTGGTGTGTATGGCACTTCGTTCAACACTTCAAACAACATCTCATATGACACCGCATCCGGTACCTCATACGGTACTTCATCCAGTACTTCTGTGTTAAGTGCATTTTCACCTCTTATAATGGATATCCTGCAAATTTAAAGTGTTTTTGACAATCACAATAGTTAATGAGTAGAGGCAAGATACTCCTTGCTCACACAATCTTCTTGCATATGATATATAATGTCAAAAACCTATAATGAACAAGTTAAAGAAAGCATAAAATGTATTTTCAAACCTAGTATATGCAGCTTGTAATGAACGATAAACCAATAAAGAGTGGTCTATTAAGTATGTGTTCAGTAATTTATAGCACACATGAGTTTAAGCATTTCAAAAATAACATGACTATCAATGTAATAACATGTATCATAGAAATAATACAAAAATTATTGCAAAGACTTATTTCTCTAGGCAATGATCATTTGTTAGCTCATGAACCCCTCCCCCACACCTAAGTATTGTGACACCTCACAATCAAAAGTATAGGAAACTAGTCAGTATCCCCAAATAGGCAAATATTTATAGTATGTCAAGTGTAAAAATAAAATTTCACAGCTTGGTCTGACAAGACAGTTAGAAGATGGCTCCACCTATAGGATAAGAGATCCTATATATAGATAAGAAGAGGTAGGCAAGAGAGTTTCAAGATAGTATTAGACTCATTTCCCAATGGCAAGTTGATGAGATTCATTAACCTTAGCTTAACCACATATACTCCATGGCATCTTTGACTGCAAGTAATGTCGTACATTAGGACAAGTTTAAATTTATTATTTATTTTTGTCAGATTATCATCCTCGCTAAGTAGAATGCCCCACTGCTAGGAAGCCTATTCAGTACTCCGGTGGGTTTACCTAGTCATACCACAGGCCAGTACCCACTTCCAACAGACCTATTCATTATCCCGATGGGTTAGCCTCTTAAACCCTCAGAGACTGGCCCTCCATCCTTTAAGATTTTAGTATAAGATTGCTTATGCAAGAAGATGGGGGAACAACTTTGAAACAACTTTTTCTTTCTTTTTCTTTTTCAATTGGGATGGTATTTATGTTAGAGGATGAATTTCCTTTGTATTACTTAGTGATTGTCCCAATCTAAGGGGTACTTAAGTAGACGTGGACTATCTAAAGATATGATATAATCAAGCTATTTAGTATGTAGTGGATGGTACCATTGAGAAAGAACATAAAGGTATCTCTAGGCTCAACTTACTTTCTTCTTTTGTAATTATTATGATGCTTCCATGACTAACTATTAATTAGACCATCTTGTTACTCTTTAATAAATACACTTGAATTACTTACTAAAGTTTCTTGGAAAAATTGTACGAGAGACCTCTACTCTTGATAGTTATGGTATCACTTCCTTATACAGTGGTGAAGAGTTTCAAGAGAAACTACTTTAGAGTGCCTTAAAAATGATAATGTTTGCAAAAATATGGCTAACTACAGTAAGTCAATATTCATTTGATGCTTTAGCAACACAAAATTCAAGTATAACAATGTTTTGAAGAAATATCCTTGAAACTATGTACTCCCGGTGAAATAATTACTTACAGAAATATCTAGAATTGCCTTATTAACAAAATGCAAAAACTATTTACATATATACAGTAGGAAACTCAGAAAAATTTTCAAGAACAAGGGGGGACTTCCCCATCTACTAAGGCCAATTCCTTGTCAGCTTTCATGACCTATAGAAAATCTTCTCTCGAAATGGGCTTATGATGAAATTTAAGTCGGTGTCCATTTACCACAAAGGAGACTTGTCCATTGTCAATTGTTTTAATTTTTACAGCTCCATTGTCATATACAGTTTCTACCTCGTAAGGGCCCAACCACCGGGTGGTGAGCTTGCCTTTGAGGGTTTTGAATTGGGAATCAAACAACAATGCCCAATCACTAGGCTGGAAGTGCTTCTTCTTAATAAACTTGTCATGCCACTTTCTCCTCTGGTTCTAGACTAATATCGTCCATTGGATGACATCTTGCGTGATTTCATCCAACACATTTATTTGTAAGGCTCGTTTCTTTTGAGCCTCATCCATGTTCAATCCTAACTATGCGGCAATACAGAAGGTCCTTACTTGGAATTCTATAGGTAAAAGTACTTGTTTCTCGTACACTAGCTCATAAGGGGTATGCCCAGTGGTATTTCTCCAGGTAGTCTGGTATGCCCACAAAGCCTCTAGGAGCCTATCAGCCCAATCCTGATGATGTAACTGAACAGTCTTGGTGAAGATGGATTCAGAAACTTTATTTGTGGATTCTACCTGACCATTGGCTTGCAGGTGGTATGGAGAAGATTTATGATGTTTAATCCCATATTTCTATGTTATCTCTTTCATCATCTTAGAAGTAAATTGAGTACCTTGGTCGATAATAATTTCACGAGGGACACCAAAGCAGGTAAAGATGTCTTCATAGATAAATTTGACAACAAACTTCTATGTGGCCCTGAATAGGGGTTTTGCCTCTACCCATTTGGTGACATATTCCATACAAACCAAAATATAGTTCTTCCTACGGGACATGGGTGAAATTGGTCCTACTAAGTCAAGGGCCCATTTTTCAAAGGGTTCTATCATAAATTGGGCCTGTAAAGGCATTTCGTCAAATGACGTAGGTCTTCCTATCCTTTGGAAACTATCACAACTTGTCACATACTTGGTAGCATCTTTGAAAATGCTAGGCCAATAGTAACCTGAATGTAATACCTTATATGTTGTGTGTTAGTCAGAGAAATGGCCACCACATGGTCCATCATGACAACTTCGTAGTATATTAGGTACCTCTTCCTCTCGAACACATCTATGACTAATCAAATCAGGACCTGTGCAAAAAATATCATGACCAACCCAAGAGTAATTATCACTTTGTGTAATAATTTTCCTCTTTTCATGAGGTGACAAATGAGACGATAACTTCCTAGTGGCCAGATAGTTTTCCATATCCGCAAACCATGGGGTATTGATAGAAAGGGAAAAGAGGTTCTCATCTGGGAAACTATCATCTACAGGGATATCATCATCCTCATTTTTTATTCGGGAAATAAATTCAGCTACTACATTATCTTTCCTAGGTCATTCAAGCATAGTAATATTAAATTCTTGCAATAACAAGAGCCACCTAGTCACTCGGCCATTAGTTATAGGTTTTTTCACGAGGAACCTAATGGCGGAATGATCGGTGTGTACAAATACTTCATAACCTATAATGTATTGATGAAACTTGTTAATAGCATGAACAACTACCAAGAATTCTTTCTCGATGACTGTGTAGTTTAACTCGGCAGGGGACAAGTTCTTGCTTACAAAATAAATGGCATAGGATTGTTCGTCTTATTTCTACCCTAATACCCCTCCTATTGTTGTGTTGGAGGCATCAATGGATATATGAAATGGGAGAGTCCAATTGGGCCCTCTAAGAACTGGTGCCACAGACATATTAGCTTTCAGGGTTTCGAAGGCAGTTTGACACTGCTCAGTCCAAACAAAATCAACATCTTTTATCAATAATCCAAACATAGGTGCAACAATATTTGTAAAATTTTCAATAAACTGTTGGTAATATCCAGCATGTCCAAGAAAAAATCTCACCTCTTTCTGAGTCTTGGGCGGTGGAAGTCTAATAATGACCTCAATCTTTGCAGGATCTACTTTTATTCCTTCAGATGAAACATGATGTCCTAGAACCACTCCTTCAATTAACAACATTTTGCATTTTTCATGACTTAGGGATAGGTTCATTTCCTGGCATATGATGAGGACTTTTTCTAAGTTGTCTAAGGCTTCCGGGTAAGTGTTGCCATAGACTATGAATTCATCCATGTAGACCTCCACACAATCATGAATAATATCAACAAATATCCCTAATATTGCTCGTTGAAATGTGGCAGGAGCATTACACAATCCAAATGGTAAGACCCTATAGGCATAGGTTCCCCATGGACAAGTAAAGGTAGTCTTGTTCTAGTCCTCGGGTGTTATAAGAATCTAGTTGTACCTGTTGTACCCATCTAGAATGGAGAAATACGGCTTTCTGGACAAGGTATCTAGAACTTGGTCAATGAAAGGAAGAGGAAAGTAGTCTTTCGGAGTGGATTTGTTGAGTTCCCGGAAATCAACACAAATTCTCCATTTCCCGATCACTTTCTTTGGAACTACTACAAGTGCGGATACCCACTTACTGTCGGAGATGGGATAGATAAATCCGACATTTAGCAACTTGTGAATCTCCTCATTGACTATGTATTTGAGTGTTGGGTTCATCCTTCTCTGGGGTTGCCTAATAGGTGTTACTTCCCCCTGGGTATATATGTGATGGATGCATGTGTCAGGGTGTATACCCTTCATGTCAGTGTATTCCTAGGAAAATGCTCCTGATTGTTCTTTAAGGATATCTACTAATTGTTTCTGTTGGTCTGTATCTAGCCTGGAGTTTATATGTAAAAATTTCCCTGGACTAATCTCTTAGGGCATAGTATAAGACATGGTAGACTCATCTATTTTGAAAACAAAATATGTCAAAGACAAAATGGATGGGTCTAATTGTTCTTGAAATTCTTCCCCAAACATGTACTCAAATTGGGGAAAATATTGTGGAAAATCCACACATGTAATAGCATAAATGAATTAGTTTAGCACAATTTTTGTTGTGTGCTCCTGAAGTGCCCTTGCATGGTCACTAGGAAATACAAGTTCTTCCCATTATTCGTTCTCATATGGACATTCAAGCCACCATAGATTCTCCATAATAGGTTGAGTTGGAGGGTAAATGGTGAGCTTCTGGATAGAGAGACCATTTGAGATGGTCACTTCTCCTTCTCTACAGCCAATAAATGCATTGGTTGTGGCTAGCCAAGGTCTTCCCAAAATAATGGGATGGCATATGGCAGGATCCTTTGAATGAATGACAAGAAAATCTACGAGGTACTCCCATGAGGCTAAAATAACCATGACATCATCTAAAATCCCTTCAAGTATAACCCTAGTCTTATCTTCTAATTCCAAAATGGTTGGGGTAGGCCGAAGAAGAGGTTGTAACTGTAATTGTTCCAAGGTAGTAGTGGTCATAACATTGATGGTTACCCCTAGGTCTATGAGAGTGTTTCCAATGGCGACCTCATTAATGGTTATGGTCACTATTGGGTTTCCTATATTCCCATATTTTGCTAGCATTCGATGCTCTGATATGTACTCAGAGATTCCTCCTACCAAGTGTATTGTAGGAGGGTCATTTTGCTTCCTACCTGGCTTCTTGATACAAAATTATTTGACTCCCTTACTGTAGATTGGAATGTATTTAATAGCTTGAAGCAGGGGAATCTTGACACAAATATTTTTCAACTCATTCAAAATCTCAAATTCTGGTTGGGTGGTAGGTTTCTTGATTACCAATCAGTATGGATAAGGAGGGACCTTCATAATTTGTGAAGGTTCATTTTGGGGAAGCTTGGATTCTTGATTCTTTGGGATAATAACATCTTCCCACCTAGTGTCATCCATGGGTTGTTTGGTGATTTTTTCATCTTCTTCTTCCTGGATGACTACTAAAGGTATCTGCCTATCTAGAAATTTTCCCGATCTTAGTTGAATTTCCTGTAATGGAACAGGAGTAATAACATATGTTGAGAAGGTTTGCATCTCAACATTGTTAAGAGGTTGAGGGGGCTTATTATTAGGATTCATCAATGGATGTGCCGGTAATATTGTCAGTTTCGGGGAGCTTTCATTTTGAAATTGTAGCGGTTGTTGTTGTAGGATAGGAGGTAAAGGTGGTGGAACAAAACCTGGCAATAGTTGCAAAGTGTTCGACGAGAACTGAGGATAAGGATGGTTGTACATAGGGATAGGTGGAGCTTGAGGGTTTCCTTGGTTGTTTCCTCCCCTCCATCCTTGAATCCAAGGATGTTGGTACTGAGTAGACTAGTTTTTCCAACCTAGTGAGTTCCACTGTTGTTGTTGATAATAAGGTGGAACATGAGACTGTAGATCCGGGTATGTGGGTTGATTCCTAGGCTGCCATGGCCTCCTAGGTGCATAAGAAGACTCCCTGGGATCTCCACTCCTATAGATGGATAATAAACATGGTCTTATGTATAGAAGCCACAAACTGAAATGTTATCTAATGGGCACTCTCTTGAGGAATTCTTCCTCCTACATCTTGGGCCATATATGCTCATTGCTTCATTTTCCTCCTCCTGTTTCTTTTTGAGTTTAAGGGTATCCAACTGGGAACCTGTTGTGCTTAAGATGTCAGTCTTAAATTTTTCTAAAAGTTTCCCTATCTATGCTCTAGTGATACCACCTGAACTAACTGGTTTTAAGCTTCTATTGTAAGGGTCCCGAACATTCTTCCCTATTTTGGCTCTACTCCTTGAGTAATTTTTACACATTTCACATAGTTCAGCAAATGGCTTATGAGATATGTCATTTGATTCCATCGGGTTAAGAATATCTAAATATTCTTCAGAAATTCCCTTAAGGAAAAGAGCCCTAATTGCATCCTCTGGGAGGTCATGGTATTTTAACTTCTGGGAGATATAACCAAATCTTTCCATATAATCTTTGAGGTTCTTGTCTTCTAATTGTTGGATTTTAAAAATGTCATTAAGAGACTCTTTGGTCTTGTAGTAGTCTTGGTACTTCTTGCGAAATATGTCTTTCATGGCTTCCCAAGACGTAATACTGGATTCTCCCAACCCCATGAACCATCTTAGTGTAGAGTCTTTGAGGGTGGCAGGAAAGAGTTTTAATTTCTGGGCATCTTGTACGTAGTTGTAGCTCCTACACAAGATGTCAAATTCAAATAGGAAGGTGTTTGGATCTTCATTTTTTTTACCATAAAAGGTAGGCAGTGTTGAGAGAGGAATATTCTTCATGTTGACATTTAGAGTGGTGTCCAAAATCGGAAATCCAAAGGTAGTTTCGGTTTGGTTTCTAGTTTATTATTCCTCTCCATGTAATACGTTTTTATGGTCCTCTTGATCATCCATATTGGCTTGATTTCCGAAAAGAGAGTACCTATGTGGTTTTACTTTTGAAGAAAACAAGGTTTCCCTTTGATAGAAAGGTCTTCCTACAGATTGGATGTCTAGGAATCTACTCGAGTCGGTTGATACTATTGGTGCCAAAGTTTATGTGTCAATTTGAGAGATGATTACATTGGTTGAAATACCAAACAAAAGATTCACCTGTTCAGGGTCTATGATGTCCTTAAAATTAGGGTCCCCTGGTGGTGGTGGTGTAAAAGAAAAGGTTTTATTGTTTGATTTTGTGGAAGACTCGAGTGGTCTTGCCTCTTGTCCTAATATGATTAATGCTTCAATTTCTTGTTCTATAGTGCTCCCTGTGTTAGTCCCTTCAGAGACTATTTTAGCTCTTTGAGTCGAGCTAGCTTATGTTTTTCGGTATCGGTCTGTAGATTTTATAACTAGAACGTTCCTTCCCCCAAAGAGATCGGAACGAACCTTAGTTGAAAGGTATGATTTTGATTTAATGTATCTACCATGTGGGTCTCTAGGCCTATTCATGAAAGAAAGAAAAAACAAAAATAAAAAGCTACCATTTGATTCCTAGGTCTTTTCATGAAAAATAAAAACAAAAACAAAAACTACCATTGGGTTTTGGGGAACTTGTTATAGCATATGTGCATGTTCTTACCTCTCATCTTAATGTTCCCCCACCACCAAACTAATTCTAAGGTATAAGGATGATCTAATTCCTAACTACTTCTTACCTTGAGACAACTCCCCGGCAACAGCGCCAAAAATGATGGGTGTTATATATGCACTAAAAAGACACTTAAAAACCCTTAATTAAATTTTCAACCTGGGTTAAGTAAACTTAGATTTGTAGAAAAATATATGCCAAAGGTATAAGGTTGGTAGGAGTATAGTCTAACTAAGGAAGGTATTTATCTAAGGCTAATCCACTCAAGCAAAACTATCTGATGAGCAAACCCTACTAAGCAACTTGAAACTAGGTAACCTAAGTACTTTTGGGCCAAGGGTCGATGGATAGTTCATAAGAAAGAAAATGAAAACTCTGTGTAAAGCAAACTAGTTTAACAATAATCAAAAGAAAACTACTAAGCATAATAAGAAAATGGGAAAAGCAAACTTCTTTAACTTGCCAACCTACATTCAATGAGCAACTACCCTATGAAAGAAAATAAATAAGTAAGCAAAAGCACCTATCTAACCTATTAAAGCAAATACACAAGTAAGCAAAGATAACTAACTAACCTATGAAAGAAAAAGACAAGTAAGCAAAGGCAACTAACTACTGCAAGAAAAACTTCTCATTGAACAACTATCTAGCCTAAGAGGCAAGTGGACTAAATGCCTAATGCAAAACTATTTCTCTTGCATGAAAGTAAATTTAAATGCTCAATGCAATGCATGAAAGGAAATCTAGTCTATTGAGAGCAAGAAATACTAACAACTAATTCTTGAGAAAACTTCTATCTAACCTATCAAATCAAAGTCTATCTATCCTATAGCAACAAATAAGACTATTTCCTAAGCTATGAAAGCAAGAAACTATATCTATGAAAGTATGAAAACTATTCTTTTAACTTATGACAATTCAAATATAATGTTGGTGGTTGTGTGAATGCCTTTGGTGGTGACAGATGATATCTCAATGACAGTTGACAACAAAGGACAAGTCCAATGGTATAAGCTCAACACTAATCTCGATGGAAAAATGAAAGGTGTGGAGTAAAGAATCCAATGAAAACTTAGCCATGATAAAAGTAATGTTAAATACCTTGCATATTCATGTATAAACCGTCAACAACATAACGAGATCATCATTATTTAACTAAGAAATTTAATTACATTTTAATCTATGAAAGGAAATTGCGTAAAATAAAACTATGCTATGTCTACTCTAATCATTCAAACTGCAATAAAGAAATAATTAAAAACAGAAATTAAACTATGAAAGTAAATTAACAATCTATATTAACCAACAACTAATTAAATGAAATCTATGTAAAAATAAGATAAGAAAACTATAAAAATTGGAAGTAAATATACCCATCCATCAATCCTTGTCAGAAGAAAACCCAAATTAAAACTATGTTATGTTCTAATTAAAAATATGTTCTAAACTTAACTGTAAAAAATAAAGCATCATTTAACATCTACTTTGCACATGGGGTTAGTATAGAGAGAGAGAGAGAGAGAGAGAGAGAGAGAGAGAGAGAGACTTTCTAATTGCACATAGGGTTAGTATAGAGACTTGCAAGTCTCTTCCTAATCTACAAAATCAATACATGCTAACACATATCATCATCTAGCCTACAAAAGAAAAGCAAGACAATTAAGCTACAATAAATCAATTAACTAAATAAAAATATACATGTACAAAAAATAAAAAGAGAGCAATTAAATTAGGAAATGCAAAATAGACATGAAGACAATTACCAAACTATTGGTGGGCCCCCCAGCAAGTCGTGTTCACTCTCTAAAAGCACACCACAAACTCAACAGGCCAAATTCACCATAAAACTTCAAAAATGCAGCTGTGGCATAATTTTGGCAATGTAAAAACTCAAAAACTCAAAAACAGAGAAAAACAAGTGTGTCTCCAATACAATGGTTCTTCTACTTGCTTAACAATCTACTAACCATCCTATCAGTATTTATAATCTTACAACCCAAGTGGTCAGCCACAGGAGGGTCAAACCACTTCTAAATTCGGCAAATTACAATAAATGATGCCCTAACAGATAAAATGGAGCGAGCCAATAATCACCTTCTTTGGACAACTGAAACTGAGTTGTCTGGAGCTCAGTAGCTGGAGGGGATAAGGAAAAACAAAACCCATGTTCCCGATTCACCCAACACTAGCCACCAGTGCCATAACTGCCAACTCGCCTTCCATTTATGTGCAATACGGAGTGCTGGAACAAGTGTCGGATCGAGTGCCGAAACAAGTGTTGGATCAAGTGTCGGAACTAGAAACATGGTGCATTTTTTCCCTGTAACACCAAAAAAAGGTGAATTAGCTCTTGAAAACCATAAAACATCATGAATTATACTTGATTCAATCATTAAACATGAATTACACATACCTTATGGCGATCATACCATTTTATCATGAAATTCTTCAAAAAGCTCCTTTAAAAGATGAAAAACACATATGTACATGTAGCAAAAATGTATAATAGCCATCATGAAAGTGATCATATCTCGGGCCCAACATTATTCCACATAGATTGTGAAAAGGAAGAAGAACAAGAACAAGAACCATCTCAAGATGAAAATGTAGAAGCAATTACTTCTGAAGAGTTGACTCCCACGATATCGTGTAATGCATTGGCTGGAATTATCACTCCTCAAACCCTCAAGATCGAAGGATATATCAAAAAGAAAAAGGTAATAGTACTAATTGATTCTAGCAGTACTCATAATTTCATTCACTATAAATTAGCCAAACCTCTCAATTGCTTTGTATATCCAGCACTAGAGTTTCAAGTAATGATTGCAGAAGGAGGAACTATCAATTACTCAGGAAAATGCAATAAGATCAATCTTACTATGGGGTAGTATGTAATGAATAGTCCAATGATTTTTATACCCGTGGGTGGTGTTGATGTTGTACTAGGAATCCAATGGTTACAATCATTAGGAACAATGGCTTTTAATTTTCAAGAACTTTTCATGAAATTTTCATTGGAAGGAAACGAAACCCGGTATCACAAGGAAACCTGGTAAAGTGATAATCTCTAATGGCATGAAAAAAATATTGAAAAGGGGGCATCAAGGTTTTATTGCACAACTATTATCACTAAATGTTCAAACATCTAAACCATCTATTCCTCTAGATCTCCAAGGGATCATTGATAAGCATTCCAAAGTATTTGAAGATATTCCCAAAGGTCTTCCACCCACTCGAAATCATGATCA
>JZKD02S0486942.1:0-22726 GCA_000966675.3 Picea glauca | reverse complement strand
TTTCCATGGTGCATCATCACCCAAATGAACCTGTCCAAAATCACCTTGAACATAATCTATAAAATGTTTCCTATGGGGTGTGGCATGAAATGAAGCCCCTGAATCTACCACCCAATACTCAGAAATATTATCTATAGAAAGAATCAAAGAATCTTGTAACACATCACCTGTTACATTTGCTTCTTGATTTCTATCATGTTGTCCATCTCTTTGTTTCTTTGGAGCTCTACAGTTTTTCTTCAGAGGTCCTTTCTTCCCACAATTCTAGCATTCTATATTTCCAAGTCTGGATTTGGATTTTCCCTTCCTATAATTCTCCTGGTTCCCTGAGCCCTTTCCTCTATCCTTTTGTCTTCCCCTGTTCTCCATGTTCAATGCATTACCTGATGTCTCACACATGCTTTTCCATCACATTTCCTCACTAAGGATAACACCAACAACATCATCAAATTTTAAAGTATTTGAACCAAAGATAGAGTTACTTACAACCATGACCAAGTCGTTCCAGATTTCTGGCTATGAGCACAATATTAGAAGAGCCCTGACCTCATCATCAAAGTCCAATTTTACAGAACTTAGTTGATTAGTAACTGTATTAGAATCATTTAAATGATCTACAATAGACCCACCTTCTAACATCTTCATATTAAATAATCTCTTCATTAGAAATACCTTATTGGACACCGAGGGTTTTTCATACAATTTAGCCAATGCATCCATCAAACCCTTCATTGCCTTTTATTTGTAATATTGAAAGCCATTGACACTGCCAGGCTTAGCCATATTGTTCCTAGAGCCTTTCTGTCAAGAATCTCCCATTCTTCTTCCTTCATGGTCGTCGGTTTCTTTGCTACTCCGCCCAATGGTAGGAATAGATCCTTCTGATATAAATAGTCTTCCATCTGCATCTTCCATAACTTGTAGTTTTGGCCATTAAATTTGTCAACCCTAAACTTTCCATCTTCCGCCATTGCTCCCACTAGAACCAGGAACCCTCTTTTCCTACGAGTTACCTTTTGTTCTGATACCAGTTGTTAGAAAAAACAAGACTGTGGAGCAATAAAATAAAACAAATGTGGAAACAAAACACAAAAGATACACAATATAATAGAGACACGGATTTACGTGGTTCACCCAGTGTGGGCTACGTCCACCAGAGAAATTGCTAGGTCATTCCTTTATTATTATCCATCATATGAAGGGATACAACCTATAGAAAACCCACTGTAAATTCCTCTTCTTTCTCTTACAGACTACTATCTCAAAATACAATATTCTCTATGATGCACAACCATAATACATTTCCCTCATAAGAGAGGGTTGCCTTCTAGGGCAGAAAACCCTAACATAACTTCTATCGTTAGATATGCGACCTTATAATGAACGATCCAGATTTACAATGAAATTAAAATATACTTTAACAAGGCATTTTTTCCTTTGGGAGACACCACCCCCTAACCCCCCAGCTTGGGGGATATCCCCCCCGGACCCTGCAGAGGGGGTAACCCCCCTCTTCACTCCCCCGCATGGAAGAGTGTACATTCTTATGGGGTGTAAATTCTTCATGGGGTATAAACATAGCTGAAAACAAAAGACCTCTGAATCAAAAAGATAATCAGGCTCCATAACCAACACATTCAATATACCATTGCATCATAAAAAGTATCATTCATCAGTGCATAATAAACAACCACAGATGCAGAGTAAACCAGAATTTACGTGGAAACCCAAATGGGAGAAAACCATAGAATTATTTATTATATATATCAAGAATGCATTCATAGGAAGAACCAACTTCCCAATTATCTAGCACCAACTAGAAAGAGGTACCAACCCCCTATTTACAGGATCCAACTTGAAGGAAGCTACAACTCCCTAAATTCTCCAACTACAATAGGAAGGAGGCTACAAACCCCTGATTTATAGGCACCAACCTGAAGGAAGGTCCAACTCCCTAAGTTCTCGACCACCAACGGAAAGGAGGCTACAATCCCCTAATTTACAGGAACCAACCTAAATCAAGATACAACTCCCTAAATTATCTGGCACCAACCAGAAGGAGGCTAGAACCCCCTTTCCTTAACTCATCATTTCACCCTGAAATATAAGTATAGACTCACTGTCACTACCATTGATAAACTTGTAACTCCCACTATCATTGATATATCAACCAACATGTCATTGTCACTATCACATCAACCTATGACTACCACTGTCACATCACTCTGTCATTGATGATCAACCAAGTATCCAACCTATCACTATAACCTTCACTGATATACCATCATCAACCAACTAGAACTAGATCCACTCACATGGATACCAAAACCATCACCAAACCATGTACATCAACCATCAACCATGTACCAAAACCTGTACCATACCATGTACATCAATCATGTACCAAAACCTATACCATATCATGCATCAACCATGTATCAAAACCTGTACCATACCATGTGCTTCAACCGCATACCATATCACTCATTATATGTCTCAATCATGTCATACACCATGTACCATAAGATATCATCAATACAGTGCCTCAATCATATGATAACATCACCATGACACATACCAAGACAAACAACATACCAATATACCAATATAGTCAAGGTATTCTTCTAATCAATGTATCATAACATCACCAAGATGTACCTCAACATGTACAGACATCACCAAGACATGTCTCAAGCATGTTCCACAACATCCAATGCATGTACCTCAAACATGTGCCATAACCTCATCAATATGTGCCTCAAACATGCATCAATATTACCAATAAATTGACCTCATACATGTGCCAAATATGTACCTCATATCATGCACCAAAGATGTTCCTCAAGCATATACCAATGCCTCAACAAGGTACCAAAGGCATGACTCAAGCATGCACCATAACATCTCCAACATGTAACCAAGATGTACCTCAAAACATGTGCCAACATCCATAAACCATGTACCAAGAGATACCATCAAACATGTGCCATATCACTCATGATATTCCTCAATCATATACCATACACTAGACCATATGAAAATTATCCAAGATGTGCCTCAAGGCATATACCAAAACCCATAAATACATGCCTCAACCATGTGCCAACCTTCTAAGATGAAATCCTCAAAACACATAGAATAACATACATTTACTCCTATAGCTAACCTGATACACAAGATTACAGACCTATAGCCCATCCTCAACCTCAGAAACATGGTACTAGCATCCTTTTCCAGATCTGTCTTAGCTTTGTGGGACCAAGATGAGTGTCATGTGAGGCCTTGTGTGAAAAAAACTAAGCAACCTATGGGGGTTCCTTGTGGGACACTAGTAGTTTGACCGGCAGGGGTCATCCAAACTAGAGTTTCTCAGAAACCCTTTCTCTCCTCTGTAATCCTAAAACTTCTCCTTCGCACTTCCTCTGCTGCCTCAGACTCTCTACCTCATATTCTTCGAATAGATCAAGTGTTCTCACATAGAATATATTCAATAAAATTATGTGTGTAAGAATGGGAATCTTATTGAAGTGTATTTATACTTGTCCATGTGACTTCTTTCCTTAACTTAAGGGTCGACCTATACTTTCTTGGTATAACCACTTTATCATTTTAATTAATGACTTGTAATTGTTTAGGGATTCTTAACCATTCTTCATGGCTTCCAACTTCATGACCTCATAACTCCTCAACTGTGAGGAACTATGCGACATTCCACCTACCATTGGAAAAGGCGTGACGACGACTATAAATTTATGAGAGTGCTACCTACATTTACATTATCCTTTATGTTTGTATTCCTCAAACAAATTTTGGCTTCATGATCACACCTCTGGGGATTCTTATATACTTCTTCAAATGCACCCATCACATCTTGTTGACATCAATGACAACCACTTCTATTGACATAAATGACAACCAACGATCCAACAACATCAATGACAACCATCTATCCAACAATCTCCCCATTTGGCATTGATGGAAACACTCATAATCCACCTATGACCAAAGCTCTTGATCTTTCTCTCCTCATATTTATCTCCCCCTTTGACATTAATGCAAAATGGTATCTCCCCTTGGGGATTCTCCCCTTGTCTTTGTTCTTCTAATATTTCTCTTATGATATTTCTCTTTCTCCCCCTTTGACATCAGGGGAAAAAGGTAACTCCCTCTATTGGTATGTCTCCCCCTGTCTTCATGCTTCTGATCTTTCTTTCCTAATCTATTTCTCTAACGAATTATCTCCTCTTGAATTATATGCAAGATGTCCTGTAGATCAATATGGGACTTCTTGTACTTGCTTCCTTTCCTCTCTTTTGGTGCTTCTTATCAATTGGTGCCTCCTCTTGTAATTCACTGACATATATAAAAATAATTCAAAGCTACTTCACTTCAAATCTCCTTGGCTTGTAAATTTCACATCAATTACCACATCATTCAACAATTTCCCTCTGATGATATATTTCCTATTGATGGATTCTCTTCCCCTGTCCTGTTGTGTATTTCATTGTTTTCCTTCTTATGACTAACTAATTTCCCCTATCAATATTCCTTCATCCACTGTTATGGATCTTCTCTTATTCATATCTTTTGTACTCTTTACTAGACTTTCCAAAATGACTCATAAAATCATTTATGTCCATATGTCATAAAAATTTCCATGATTCTTCTACTCCACTACATACAATGTTGAACGATTTGTCACTTTACCATTCTGAAGACTTCTTCAAATTTTCTGCAGCTAATCACTACATATTCAAGCTACTCAATTTGTCTGCTCAGAATGGAACAATCTATACTAAATATATCCCTACCTAAATATATGTGTGAAATCCTTTATATAATCATGAATCTCTACATGTCTAACTACCAGTTGATACCTACATGGGTATGTGTTATAAAAGTTTCTCCTCAAATAATCAAACTGTCACAAGACATTTTTCACTTTTTTCATCAAACCATTCTAAAATTTTGGTTCCAAAATATGCAACACTTCAGACTTCTCAAAAGATAGTTCTATGATCTGTAGTGTTACTGTTTAGACTCCCCCTATTCAATATTAATATTTATTGGGAGTATCCAAGATGAATGGCTCATAAAGGTAGAGGAAGCCACCCTAATGCAGAGTAATCTTCCTCTTCATAATCTTCCTAAATTTTGACATCTTCCTCTTTTCCTGTAAATTCATCATGATCTCATACTACTGCAAATTCTGAGAGTATCACTTCTGGGACATGTTCTTCATTTACGTTCTCTGTATTCACATGTTCTTTATTCACCTGTTCTCTCTTTGTTTTCCAAACTTTCATTAGATCATCTAAAGAGTTTATTAATTTTGCTTCAATATTTACTATGAATTCTTCACAACCTTATTCTTATGAATGTGCCTAACATGAAGAGCATCTTTCTTCTCATTCTTCTTCAGCATCTTCTTTATTCTAATTAGCATGATTTGTCTCTATAATAGAATGGGATTCCTTAAATTATAGATTATGTAGCTTATCCAAAATTTCTTTGGCTGATGAACATTGTCCCACTTTGTCTTTTACTAGATCTGGTAATCCATCCAAGATAAAATCCATTTTTATTTTTTTGTTTCTCTTCAATTCCTTATTGGTTACAGTCTTCGATTTCTTTGAATTGGCGTATCATGTAACAACTGAGTACCAAACATCATACCCATGTGCTCCTAGAAATTATTTCATCCTATTTATCCACATCTCATAGATCTGACCATTCTGACCATCAAACCATGGTACTCCAATATTAGTGTACTCCATGATCTTCCTTCCAGTGGTTAGACTATTTTTCTTGAATGAATTGCTCTAATACCAATTGTTGGAATATTGAGTGGGGGGTACCAAAACCAGAACCTATACCATACCATGTACATCAATCATGTACCAAAACCCATACCATATCATGCATAAACCATGTACTGAAACCTATATCACACTGTGTTCTTAAACCATATACCATATCACTCATATGTCTCAATCATTCCATACACCATGTACCATAAGATATCATCAATGAAGTGCATCAAGCAATGTATGATACCATCACCATGACACATACCAATATAGCCAAGATACTAAGATACAAGTACAACCAAGGTATGCTTCTAATCAATGTACCATAACATCACCAAGGTGTAATTGAACATGTATCAACATCACCAATACATGTCTCAATCATGTTCCACAACAACCAATGCATGTACCTCAAACATGTTCCATAACCTCATCAATATGTGCCTCAAACATGCATCAATATCACCAAGAAATGCACTTCACGCATGTTCCAAAGATGTGCCTCAGATAATGCACCAAAGATGTTCCTCAAGCATATACCAATGCCTCAACAAGATACCAAAGGCATGACTCAAGCATGCACCATAACATCACCAACATGTAACCAAGATGTACCTCAAACCATGTACCTTAAGCATGTGCCAACATCCATAAACCATGTACCAAGATATATCATCAAACATGTGCCATATCACTCATGATATTCCTAAATCATATAACATACACTGGACCATATGCAAATTATCCAAGATGTGGCTCAAGGAATATACCAAAACTCACAAAGACATGCCTCAAGCAAGTGCCAACCTTCTAAGATACAAGCTTCAAAACACATAGAATAACATACCTTTACACCTGTAGTTGACCTGATACACAAGATTATATACCTATAGCCCTTCCTTAGCCTAATCAACATGGTACTAGCATCCTCCCCCATATTTGTCTTAGCCTCGCGAGACCAAGACGAGTGTCACACAGAGCCTCGCATGGCAGGAACTAAGCAACCCATGGGGGTGCCTCACAGGATGCAAGTAGTCCGACTCGTGAGGGCTAGACAAACTAGGGTTTCTAAAAAACCCTTGCTCCCATCTACAGTCCTAAAAATTCTCCTTCACACTTTCTTCATTGCCTCAGACTCACTACCTCAGATTTGCCAAATAGATCAAGTGTGATCACATAGAAGATATTCAATAAATTTGTGTGTGTAAGAATGAAAGGTTTCTTGAAGTGTATTTATACTTTTCCATGTGACTTATTTACTTTAATTAAGGACCAACCTATAATTTCTTGTTATAACAACTTTACCCTTTTAATTAATGACTTGTAACTATTTAGGGATTCTTAACCATTATTTGGGGCTTCCAAATTCATGACCTCATAACTCCTCAAGTGTGAGGAACTATGTGATGTTCCACCTACCGTTGGAAATGGATTGATGATTATATAAACATCTATGATTTTGTCACCTGCATTTTTATTGTCCTTTATGTACTTATTCCTCAAACAAAATTGGGCTTCATGACCACACCTCTAGGGCTTCTTTTATACTTCTTAAAATGCACCTATCACATCTTGTTAACATCAATGAAAACCACTTATGTTGACATCAATGAAAACCAACGATCCAACAACATTAGTGAAAACCAATTGTCCAACAATATCCCCCTTTGGCATTGACCGAAACACTCATATCCCACATATGACCAATGCTCCTAATATTTCTCTCCCCCTTTTACATCAATGGAAAAGGGTATCTCCTCTTTTGGTTTCTCCCCTTTTCTTCATTCTTCTTATCTTTATCTTCTGGTATTTCTCTTTCTCTCCCTTTGACATCATGGGTAAAAGGTAACTCCCTTTGTCGGTATGTCTCCCCCTATCTTCATGCTTCTAATATTTCTTTCCTAATCTCTTTCTCTGACGATTTCTCACCCCTTGACTTATTTGAAATATTTAATGTAGATCAATATGGGAATTCTTGTACTTGCTTCCTTTCCTCTCTTCTGGTACTTCTTGTCCATTAGTGTTTCCTCTTGTAATTCACTAACATATATAAAAAGCATTCAAAGTTGCTTCACTTCAAATCTTCATGGCTTTTCAAGTTCACATCAATGAAAACATCATTCAACAATTTCCCTCTGACAATATATTTCATTCTCAAGAATTCTCTTCCCATCTCTTTTGTGCCTTTCATTGTTTTCCTTCCTATGGGTAATCAATTTTACCTGACAATATGCCTTCATCTATTGTTATGCATCTTATCTAATTCATGTCTTATGTACTCTCTACTATACCTACCAAAATACCTCATAAAATCATCTATGTCCACATGTCATAAAATTTCCCATGATTCTTCTACTAAATTGCATACAATGTTGACCCATCTGTCACTTTACCATTCTTAATACTTCTTTGAATTTTCTACAGATAATCACTACATATTCAAGCTACTCAATATGACTGCTCATAATGGAACAATTTGTACTAAATATATCCCTTCCTGAATATATGTCTGAAACCCTCTATACAATCATGAATCTCTACCTGTGTAACTACTAGCTAATATTTGCATGGGTATGTGTTCTAAAATCTTCTCCTCAAATAATCAAATTGTCACAAGGCATTTTGCACTTTTGTCATCAAACCATTATGAAATTACCTTTCCAAAATATGCAAACACTTCACACTGCTCGAAAGACAGTTCTCTAATGTATAGAGATTTTTTTTAG
This sequence comes from Picea glauca, assembly GCA_000966675.3. Lineage (NCBI taxonomy): Eukaryota > Viridiplantae > Streptophyta > Pinopsida > Pinales > Pinaceae > Picea > Picea glauca. The sequence goes on along the minus strand of JZKD02S0486942.1, from coordinate 14,190 downwards.
ACTCCCCCTATTCAATATTCATATTTATTGGGAGTCTCCAAGTCGGATGGCTCAAAAAGGTGGAGGAAGCCACCCTAATGTGAAGTAATATTCCTCTTCATAATCTTCCTGAATTTTGATCTCTTCCTCTTTGCATGTAGATTCATCATGATCTCATACTACTGCAAATATTGAGAGTATGACTTCTAGGACATGTTCTTCATTTACCTGCTCTTTATTCACTTGTTCTTTATTCACCTATGATTTCCTTCTTTTCCAAACTTTTGTTAGATCGTCTAAATTGTTGATTAATTCTGCTTCAATATTTATTATTCCTTCTTCACAAACTTCTTATAAATATGTCTTACATGAATAACATCTTTCTTCTTGTTCCACTTGAGCATCTTATTTATTCTTATTAGCATTCTCTAGCTATGAAATATAATGGGATTCCTTAAAGTATAGATTATGTAGCTTATCCCAATGTTCTTTGGTTAATGAACATTGTCCCACTTTTTCTTTTACTAGATCCAATAATCCTTCCAAGATAAAATTCATTTCTATATTGTTGTTTCTATTCAATTCCTTCTTGGTTGCATTTTTTGGTTTCTTTGAACTAGTGTATCATGCAAAAAATGAGTACCAAACATCATACCCTTGTGCTCCTAGAAATTCTTTCATCCTATTTCTCAACATCTCATAGCTCTGACCATTATGACCATCAAACTGTGGTACTCCAATCTCAGCGTACTCCATGATATTCCTTCTAGTGCTTAAACTATTTTTCTTGAAGGACCTGCTCGGATGCCAATTGTTGGAATACTGAGAGGGGGGGGTGAATCAGTATGATCACTTTTTACCACTTTTAATCACAATATATATAAACTTCAACTTTATCAACAATATTAAATATTTACCACTTATGCATTCAGTATACCATTGCATCATAAACATTATCATTCATTAGTGCATAATAAACAACCACAAATACATAGTACACCAGAATTTACATGGAAACCCAAATGGGAGAAAACCATAGAATGCTTTCTTATATATATCAAGAATACATTCATAGGAAGCACCAACTTCCAAATTTTCCATCACCAACTGGAAGGAGGCACCATCCCTGTAATTACAGGCTCCAACCTCAAGAAAGCTATAGCTCCATGAATTCTCTAGTTGTAACTAGAAGGTGGCTACGACCCCGTGATTTACAGGAACAAACCTAAAGGAAGCTCCAACTCCATTTTTTCTTCGGCACCAACTGGAAGGAGGCTACGACCCCTTATCTCATAGGCACCAACCTAAAGGATGCTACAACTCCCTGAATTCTTTGACGCCAATCGAAAGGAGGCTACAACACCCTTTCTTTGCCCCATCTTGTCACCCTGGAATATAAGTGTAGAATCATTGTCACTACCACTGATCAACCTATAACTTCCAATACCACTGATATATCAACCAACCTGTCACTTTCACTGTCACATCAACTTGTGACTACCACTGTCATATCAACCTGTCACTGATGATCAACCATCATCCAACCTATCACTATCACCATCATTGTCATCGGCAATGATATACCATCATCAAATACAACCAGATCCACTCACATGGATACCAAAACCATCACCAAACCATGTACATCAACCATCAACCATATTCCAGAACCTGTATCATACCATGTACATCAATCATGTACCAAAACCGATACCATATCATGCATCAACCATGTACCGAAACTAGTACCATACCATGTGCTTCAACCATATGCCATATCACTCATGATATGTCTCAATCATGCCATACACCATGTACCATAATATATCATCAATGAAGTGCCTCAAGCATATGATAACATCACGATGACACATACCAACATAGCCAAGATACCAAGATACCAATATAGTTAAGGTATGATTCTAATCAATGTACCATAACATCACCAAGGTGTAATTCAACATGTACCAACATCACCAAGACATGTCTCAAGCATGTTCTACAATAGCCAATGCATGTAACTCAAACATGTGCCATAACCTCATCAAGAAGTGCCTCAAACATGCATCAATATCACCAAGAAATGCACCTCATACATGTGCCAAAGATGTGCCTCAGATCATGCATGAAAGATGTGCCTCAAGAATCTACTAATGCCTTAACAAGATACCAAAGGCATGACTCAAGAATGCACCATAACATCACCAACATGTAACCAATATATACCTCAAACCATGTGCCTCAAGCATGTGCCAACATCCATAAATCATGTACCAAGAGATACCATCAAACATGTGCCATATCACTCATGATATTCCTCAAGCATATACCATACACCAAACCATATGAAAAGTATCCAAGATGTGCCTCAAGGCATATACCAAAACTCACAAAGACATGCCTCAAGAATGTTCCAACCTTCCAATGTGCAAGCCTCAAAACACATAGACTATCATACCTTTACACTTGTAGCTGACCGAATACACAAATATACAGACCTATAGCTCATCCTCAGCCTTAGAAACCTGGACAAGTGTCATGCGGGACCTTGCATGACAGGAACTAAGAAACCCATGGGGGTGCCTCGTGGGATGCCAGTAGTATGACCCCCAGGGGTCAGCCAAACTAGGGTTTCTCATAAAACCTCTCTCTCCTCTATAATCTCGAAACTTCTCCTTCGCACTTCTTTCGTTGCCTCAAACTCGCTACCTCAGATTTGCCAAATGGATCAAGTGTTCTCACATAGAATATATTCAATAAAGTTGTGTGTGTAAGAAAGAGATGTTTCTTGAAGTGTATTTATATTTGTCCACGTGACTTATTTCCTTACCTTAAGGGTTGACATGTACTTTTTTGTTATAACCAATTTACCCTTTTAATTAATTACTTGTAATGTTTTAGGGATTCTTAACCATTCTTCGGGGCTTCCAACTTCATGACCTCATAAATCCTCAATCGTGAGGAACTATGTGGCATTCCACCTATCGTTGGAAACTGCATGACAAGGAATATCCATCTATGAGTGTGTTACATGCATTTACAATGTCCTTTATGTCGTTATTACTTAAACAAATTCAAGATTCATGACCACACCTATGTGACTTCTTGTAGACTTCTTCAAATGCATCACATCTTGTTGACATAAATGACAACCACTTATGTTGACATCAATGAGAACYAAYGATCCAACAACATCAATGACAACCAACTATCCAACATAGATTTGTCTAAGGATGTGAAYAAGGAAGCATCCTTATCCATATGATGGGTGCACCCAGAATTGACTACCCATTCATTCTGCACAGAATGAAAAAGTAATTCTTGAKAAGTTTCTACTTGGAAGGTGAAATTATYAGCRTGTTGGYAAAAAGCAGGCATGTCTCCTTCAAGTCACTTGACCTTCTCCTCTAGGCCATCTCTCTTMTTRCGGAAGTTCCTTTYCACATGTTCARTATTTCCATATTACTGACATTTYTTCTTCTTTTGATTCTAACARGGTGCATKTATCTAYCCTTTAGGTTTCTGGYTRAGGCATTCTAGTMTTTGTATAGGGGTATCAAACCATCCTCTTTCCTTTTSATTCAAMTTTCCCTTTCCCTTGAGAAAGTAGGCTTGATGTTTTCCACCAAGCTTTCCTTCATCTAGAAATCTATGTTTATCAATCATCAGTAAGCCACAAAAATATTGAAAAGTGTAATACTTACCATATTCCTTACATGCCTACCAATTGGTGAAAAAAGTTGAAATGAACACATCAAATAATGTTCTTAGATTCATCAAGACTAGGTCGATGATTTGTTTATCTTAATTTAGATAATTCTTTCCACATTCTCCCAACTTCAACTGTAATTCCTTCACACACACCAAATAGTCCTCAACTATGTTAAAACAATGAGGATCGAGAGAGATCACCTCTTTCTCCAATTGCATGATGTGGCTTTCATCGACTCTGTTGAATATAGACTTCATATTCTTCCATAATTGATGAGGGTAGTCAATTCCACTGGTTTGAAATCCAATCTCTAGTGAGATATAGGTCATGATGACCCCCATAGCCTCATCCTTATTTCTATCAAAAAAAAACTTTATATAATCGTCTGTTAGATCTAGAATCACAACCTTCAAATATTTCCACGATCCTTTACTCTTTAGTAGGGTTTCCATGTCTAGAGCCAAAAAAACATAGTTTGATCAATTTAAAACAACACAATCAATCTTCAAATCCATCTTCTATGTCTTAACAAGTCTGATCTATTTCCACAAGTTATAGTCAACAAATCACCAGCCCATAGTCAATCACAAATAGATCTGACTTAGAAATATTTGTAGACAACACGTGAGGTCACAACCAATCACTCTGATACCATGTTGGGGATTAGGTGTAACCTAATATGAAACACATAAGTAGCACTATAGATAGTCAAAGAGGAATAACTTCAAAAAAAAATAGGCAGCATCCAAAGACATCATTACAACACTTAAGCACATCGCATTGTGATCAAGACATCACAATGCATATTGAAAAAGTGCACCATGTTTAGATTTGGCATATATCACACATAATATTGACCCATCGAGTCTACTATTTATAGCCTCAATATCTAACCAACTTCCTTGAAATTAGGAATATCATGTCCACGTACAACCGTCAGTGGTTATATCTGACCATGTCAAATCCACATTGTCTATTCAGCTCGACAAGGATTCTCAACCTAATTTTCCATGCGTCCAACTTGTAGTCAATTTCTCAATTGGCCGATCCACCAGCCAACTATCTTCGATTATTGCTCGATGGTCCAACCGACAGGCTTGTCGACAACTCGAACAACTGATGTAGATATCTGGTTGATCACTCAACTGATTTTTTCCAGATGTTGGTTGACTTCTCGACCAACTATTTCCAATATAATTGTGATGAACCATAAAAACCTGAGGTTCCAACAAAAATAAATCAAAAATTATTTTTATTTAAGCACATGAAAGAGTTATATTAAGAGTTCATGGGAATTATTCAAAGCATCAGAATTATTAGGAGAAATTGGAGACAATGATGTTTCCAATAGTTGATTATGTCAATTATTTTTTTTTATTTGTGAGTAACAAATTCCATCTCTGACAGTTGCAATGTGTTCAAAAACTAATAAGCATCACAATTCCGATGAAAAATAATCAAAACCGTTAAAGAGAAAAATTGTGCAAAAAACATTTTTTAATGGAAGTTTGGGCTTCATAGAAAAACAATGCTCTTCTCATATGACTAAGACTTTTTTTAATTAATTCAATCCACCAAAATTCCCAAATGACTTAATTACGCATTGAAACCAAATCATGGGAAAAAATATCAAAATATTTGGAAACCGTATTTTAAGTATGTCAAAGGTGTGAGATAATTTCAATAAGTCTAGGTGAGTCTATAAATAGTATTAATCAAGATGAAAATAAGAAAACTCATGCAACAAAACCATTATGCATGAAGATGATAAAAGAGACATTTTTCATGATGGAACAAGATTCATTTTTGGGATTGCATATTGAAATATCACTATGTGAAACTCTTCTTCAATAACTTTGTTCATTAACATATTATCATAGGTTTTGGTCACATCATTTCTAATAACAAATCCAGTTAGATTTAATCTCATAAGCCTCCATGTCTTCCATAAGTGCAAGCTTACCTTCACCACCTCTTGATTTATATCGAGATAGAGAATGCAACAGAGACAATCGTTCAAGGAAACCAATTAAGATATGATAATTCCATAATCATAATATCAAGGCAAGGAACAAATATCAAAGAAGAAATAAAAATCAAGGTATGCATGAATCATCAATGAATGCAACTCATAAACAAGTTCAAGCATCAATTCATTACACTAAACTAAGGATATTCTTAAAAGGCACATGCAAAAATAAAATAAAATGGAATCAAGCATCAAGGACATGAATCAATCCATCCATCATTAATGAATAAGAATGAGACAAAGACATCCCACTCACAAACATGATTCATAAGAACCCATCATCAAAGTAATAAAAACCGAAAGGGTAATGAAGAAACCAATAAAAATCATAAGTCATCATCAAAATATAGTATCAGGCTTAAACATAGAACTCTAAACCAAGACTAAGAAGGAAAAAATAGGTTCTAACAATAAAATAGGCAGCAATTTTAAAGTTTAATAGGGGGGCTTTATTTTTTTTCTTAGAAAATGAAGGGGTAGTTGTTGTGGGCACAACAAATGGTGGCACGTTGGACAAACCATTTATCTCTATCTAGTATTCCCTGAAATTCTTATTCATGCTTAATATTAAATATAAGCCCATGTGACCATAAAATCCTATTTCTCAGTTATGGGTACCAACATGCATCTTTGAGTCTAAAATATATACCCACTAAGCATTGAACATCCGGTGAGTGACAGACCTTCTCTTTGAGATGATTATGAGGTTAATTATTCCTTAAGTTTCAATCCACACATGATTTCCTTTAAGCATGCCATAGGGCCTTCACTTTAAATGAGTAAAAAAATTGCCTATGTGTGTTCTTCATCTCTCTTTACTCATCATTGCTCCACATCCCACGAGCGACTATAGCCCCAAAAAAATTTCCTTAGTCTCATACAAGCATAGCCTTACTTCAAGTGAGCGTCCATGGCCCCGATGAGTTTACTTGTACTTCCCACACTACTCTCAGTGATTTCAACTTCCTTTTATTTTACATTATTCTCACCCTTTTTGCTCATATATAAGTATTTCATATGCAATTGGATGTATAGAAAGTGGGGTGATACCAGAGTTTCTTTGATTTGCTCAAGACATGTTATTTACTTCCAAATTTTATCTTGTGGACCATTCTTTCATCAATCAACATAGATATTAGTTGTTTTATGTGAGGTGGATGAGGCTCAGAAGAAAAGTTTTGTAAGAAATCTAAGTTCTAATATGCTAGTGTTTTATATGTAAATCCTTTGTGACATGGGTGTTCCACCACAAACATAGAAATTAGGTCTATAGGTCATGAAATTTGTTAAAGATAATCAAGTGTGATACTTTTGTCTTTATTTGATGACAGGAATTAAATCAAAATTCCACATTTTACCACTTCCTAAGATCAATAACTCCCGAAATAAATTCTCATGGCCAATGCAATTAAACTAACTAAACAAAAGCAAGGAAAACATAAAAAAATGAATAACTTGGAAATCCTAATTGTACAAGAAAAGAATCGTAAACTAACAACCATGACTAAAAAATAAAATAAATCTATAGAATGCATAGGAAAAGAAATCCAAAGTCATTATTTACATACAAGGTGAAAAATTAGAAATAAATCAAATAAAAGATTCTAAAATTATAGATTTAAAAACAAGATTAAAATCTGAATATGAAGAATAAAAATAAATCATCAAAATCCAATATAAAAAAATCAAACCATCAACATATTGATATTTAAGAAATATGCCCAACTCAAAATATTGATAAGCCACAAAATAAATCATAAGAAAATTGAAAGAAGAAATCACTATTGGTGAGGTATACTAAAAATAAATTGAATAAATCAAAATTTCTAACCGCATGTTCAACTAATCCTCTCAGCTAACTTATATTCTTCCTTTCATAAATAAACATGTTTCAAATATCAAATGATTTAAAATATTTTAGTCACCTTCAATCCTTTATTCCACTCCCCCATAGAGTTTAGAATATGATATAACTCAAGACAAAAAAAACTTCTCACAACAAGGTGTCAAATTATTTTAGAACATAGGAAAAAGGTAGTCTTATGAATCATTAAAGAAATGAATATTAATTTATACTCATCACATCAGAATAAATTCCTAATGTGACTCACAATACATTTCTCTGGACCATCAATAAATCTATCCAAAAGGAATAGCATGAAAAATGTGATAATCAATCAAGAGAAGGTTAATTAAGTGAGATTAGTCCCCTGAATAAATGATAAGGATATATATAGCAACGAGTTTAGTCTTTGTTTGAGAAAATTCATCATTCCTTTGCAAGTACTTGATTGGTTGCTCAGTGAATAAAGGTAAACATCTTAAACATGGTATTATCTATTCATACCTTATCCTTCCTTTCATTTTGTTCATGCACAGTTTAATTAAGATTTTTCGAAGTAAAATTCCTTTCCAACAATTCTCATTGAGCACCAAGATTAGAAAATTTTCCAAGGGTCATAAAAGAATAAATTAAGATGAAAGGCATGTGAATGAAAATTTTGTTTTGATCTTAACACAAAATTAGATAATTTCTCTCTTTTTTCATAGCTTAATTTATTGAAAACCAACTATTCTACTCAGTGAAAATAAGGAAAAGGAACGACTAAGATAAGAAAACATAAATTAAAAGAGAGAAATAAATTATTTATAATTTAACATTACACTATACTATAATATCCAAAGAGATATATGTAATCATAGTGCTAGTGTAACCATCCAAATATTTCCAATCTTGCAAACATAAAGAAGTCAAACATCAATAAACTAGATTGAAATATTCTTAAGCAAAAGATATAAATAATTACATCATGTTTACCTTTTGAACTTCTATTCAAAAAAAAACTATAATCTCATTACCCTTCCCTGGAAACCTTTTCAAATAAAAGTTATTCAACCAAACTATAATTCTATCCTGAAATTCATAGTGTGTAAAAATAAACGGATGGAGGAAATACAACGATGAAAAACATACCTTGTGAGAACAGGCATAAAAGATTTGATGAATTATACTTCTTGGGTTGATTTTGCTATTTAGGGTAAGAATCAGTTCCAAACGTAAGACCTGACATAACCATTAGATGACTTTGAAGTGCCTCATTCTACATGAGAGAGATTTTAAGTCCTTGTACCAAATGATCAAAAACTAGAGATTAATCATGTCTATCCAATAATGTGAAATTGTGGCAATCCCACTTTGTAGAGAGGGAAACATTAATGCATATGTGGTTGTCATCAAAGAACTTTGTTTTGTCCCATCTCTAATCTTCAAACAGTTGATTATGATGACTACAAGAGCCTTCATTTTTCCCAATGATAGACGCACCAAGATCAAAGAAATTCATGCCATCATAGAAGTCTCTCAATGAATCTTCCTCTTCCCTTAAAGGTTGGTATGGAAGATAATCAAAATTTTCCATGTGTACCACTCCATTGTTTTCATCCTCAATGTGTAGATCACTAACATTTTTTGTCCAATAAGAGTTCAGCCTTGAAGGAATTATCTTGAATATAGAAAATGAAACCTTATGTGAATCAAGGACTGCAAAGAGATTAGGATACAAAGAGTAAAATGAGTTAGAAATAAGAAAAAGTAAATGATTCCCTTGATAATGTTTCAACTATGACACAAGGAATTTGTTTAAAATCCATACATTCAATAGAAAGAGAGAGATATGAACTCTTAACCACTGAAGGGTCAATTGTGACCTCTTCCTGGATGAGTGGTAAACTAGAACTTTCATTAATAGCATCTTCCAATTTATTTATGTTCCCCTCTAAGTAAGGTAAGAAAATTTGAACAAGATCAGTTCCTTCTCTTTTAAGCAACTGACCAATATCTTAAATATTCTCTATAAAAATGTTAGAACATAGTGTGTCACCTCAATAACATTTATGTTCACTTAAAGTATTTAAGGCTCAGGGAAGACCAAAAATATTAATCGAGCAAGAAGGTTCAAGAATTGTCTTGGAAAGAAAGTCAATAGGAGGCTCCATGAAAAAAAACCCAAGAAATTCTTCTTGACTCAATTTAGTTGCAAAAAAACGTGTTGACTCAATATCAATGTTTTGTTCACAAGAAACTTCTTCTATGTCTTTCAAATGTTCCGGAGTGTGATCATTTTCTTCATGCATATGAACAGATTCCTTCTCCATTTCCATTTCCATTGATCTCATAGGAAAAATGGGATAATGAGAACTCGACATAACCACCATTTGAACCCATAGTGTCTCATTATCACTAGGAATTGTTTCCTCATTTTTCTCTTATGTGGAAACCTCACATAGAATAGGAGACAAAACTTTAACTTTGGAGGCATCACCTTCATCTAGATGAGAAAATGTTGGAGAAAGATTATCATAGATTGAAGGAAATTGTTCTAAGAGATCATTTTCTCTCTGATCTAAATCCATGTGAGTGAGGAAATATCCCAACATATGTTGTTGAATAATAATTCCATTATCATTGGGATATTCTTGTGAATCAACTTCAACTAGTTGTTAACCAACATCTTGACATGTGTTCAGTTTAGCAATCACTGGTTGATCCTACTCTTTAGAAATAGAAAGAAGTTAAGGAAATAATTTAAGGAGTTGAAGTGTAGAAGACTTATCACTCAAAGGAAACCTATGACAGATTTTATTAAACCTCACATAGAAAGAACCTATTGATTCATCTTCTTATTTTCTAAGATTCTTCAATTCATTTAATAATTCATTAAATCATAATCCTCAAAAGCAAGTAACAACTCATCTATGAATTGTTTCCAACTGAATAGAGTCGTCTGGAAAATATTCAAACCATTGCTTGATTCAACCTTTGAAAGTGACCGAGAATAATCTACATTTAAATGATCATTAGTCAATTTATAAAAATTACAATTACAAATGAAATTCCTAAGGTGTTCAGAAGCAAATCTACCATCTTCACCATCAATTCAATCTTTAACAATATATAAACTATCTTTGTGGGAACGTTACTAGCTATTTGGAGAGAACTAGAAGCATGTTCCCACACAGGGATAAGGATAAGAGCCATTAGAAGTTGAAATAATTCAGAAACAGTGACTCCATAGGGTCATCTTTTCATCGTCCCTCCTTTTAGAACCATTTTGTTGACGTGGGAAAAAATCACATGCCAACAATAGTGATAATTTTCTGATGGTAGGTCCCAATTAGACCTGCTCTTGTGTGGTATGGGAATATCCTATGGTATGTGGTCCCAGTTGTCTCCAACAAAATTGATTGCTCTTTAAAATAATACTTTTTTTCATTTAATCTCTCTAAAATCCTAAATGCATTCCTAATATATCATAAATATGCAGTCGTATTCTAACATACGTCGACTCCTAATCTTATGGTAACGAAAAATTGATTGCAAGCATAAATTTAAATTGTTGTAAACATGAAAGAATTCATATTCCATAGAATAAAACCCAATTAACATATTAAGTTTACATAAACAGGAAAAAAATTGCACATAAATGGTATTGAGTATAATCAATTTCAGAAAATGGAAAACTCCTAGCAAAATAAACAATTGATAAAAATATAGAATCGTATGAATTGGTCATGAATCAACTTCTCAACTTCTCCCTGTATTCCTTCTTTAGTAAAAAAAAAAAAAATTAGTAAGAAAAAAGCATCCTCCTCATTTGTGGCAAGAATCCCTCCTTTTATCTAAATTAGACTAGCCCTTCAGTTTCTCCAAGTGTTTGTTTTACTATTGCAACCATTTGTTTTGTCTAAAACAGGGTATTGATTCTTGTTTTTCTAAAATCACTAAAGAATATCAACAAAACTATAAAAATATAATTTGGGAAATTGCATAGGCATGGGCCTTGTCTTTAGGTGATTATGATTTTTTTTTATTCATTCTTATCCTTCGACACATATAACAAATTTCCATTTCTTTTGTTTTTAATTCTTTTATTGTCTCCACTATTTTTTATTCCCTTTATATCTTCATCTGAACATCGTCAAATCAAACAATTCATGTCCATAGAGTTCATCGAGTCAAGGGTCACCAAGTTTCTTTAGTTAGAACACAATAATTAGAACAGTCTGGATGACTGGATGTTCGAAAAATAAAGAGTAGTCTAGATGATCGTATATCCAGATATCTAGATGTAAGGCTTAGTTCGAGTCAATTTAATCTGAGACTTGTCTTTATGTTTAAATCCCCTTGCATGGATTTATGTGCATAAAAAAATTATGTACCTAAAAAGGCAATAAAACAAATTAAATTATTCCAAGCACAATAAATAATATCAAATAACCAAGTTAAAATGATATCATTTATCCATGATAAGAACGATATTAAAATATAAAATAAATGAGAAATTCTTCTTAATTAGGAAGACTAAAGAGTTATATTAAGATTTCATGGGAATTATTCAAGGAATCGTAATTATTAGGATAAATATAAGACAATGATGTTTCCAATAGAGTTGATTATGCAAATTGTGTTTTTTTTATATATTTTCAAGTGATAGATTTTAGTTATGATAGTTGAAATGAGTCAAAAACCAATAAGCATTGCAATTCACAAGAAAAATAATCAAATTCATTAAAGAGAAAAACTATGAAAAAAAAATTAATGAAAGTTTGGTCTTCATAAAAAATAATGATCTTCTCAAATTGAAATCTTATTGAAATTTTATATTAAGATTTCAATTAATATAAAGAGTTAATCCTAATAATTACGATTCCTTGAATAATTCTCATAAAATCTTAATATAACTTTTCATATTAATTTGAGATTTCAATTTGAAATCTTAATATAAGACAATGATGTTTCCAATAGTTGATTATGCAAATTGTGTTTTTTTTTTTATATTCGCAAGTAATAGATTTTAGTTACGATAGTTGAAATGAGTTCAAAACCAATAAGCATTGCAATTCACTAGAAAAATAATCAAATTCATTAAAGAGAAAAACTATGAAAAAAAAATTAACGAAAGTTTGGTCTTCATAAAAAATAATGATCTTCTCAAATTGAAATCTTTCTATATGTGTGGGAGGGAATTGGGAGCGAGTTGACAAATTTCAATTTGAGCAGATCATTGTTTCTTACAAAGCCTAGATTTTCATTAAAAAATATTGCACGATTTTGCTCTTTAATGAATTTAAATATTTTTCTCTTGAATTGCGATGCTGATTGGTTTTTGGACTCATTGCAACTATTAGAACCGGAATATATTACCTTCAAATATAAAAAAACACAATTGGCATAATCAACTATTTGGCATAATCAACTATTTCAAACATCATTGTCTCTAATTTTTCTTAATAATTATAATGCCTTGAATCATTCCCATGAACTCTTAATATAACTCTTTAGTGTTCTTAAATAAGAAGATTTTTTTTATCTATTTTATATTTTAATATCGTTTTTATCATGGATAAATGATATCATTTTAACTTGATTATTTGATATTATTTATTCTGCTTGGAATAATTTTTTTATTTCCTTTGTAGGTACATAAAAGATTTATGCATAGAAATTTGTGCAAGGGGATTTAAACACAAAGATAAGACTCAGATTAAATTGAATCGAACTAAACCTTACATTTAGATATCTGGATATACGATCATCTAGGCTAATCTTTATGTTTAGAACATCTAGTCATCTAGACTCCAAACTACCTTTCCTCCATCATACTCATTGTGTCCGAACTAAAGAAACTCAGTGACCCTCAACCCAATGAAATCTGTGAACATAAAAAGACTTAAAAACAAAAGAAATGGAAATTTGTTATATGTGTCGAAGGAAGATAATGAATAAAAAAAAAATCATAATCACCTAAGGACAACGCCCATGACTATGCAATTTTCCAAATTATACTTTTATTGTTTTGTTGTTATTTTTTTTTAGTGATTTTAGAAAAACAAGAATTAATACCCTGTTTTAGAAAAACAAATGGTTGTAATAGTAAAACAAACACTTGGAGAAACTGAAGGTCTAATTTAGATAAAAGGAGGGATTCTTTCCTCAAGGAGGGGGAGGTTTTTTTCTTGGATCTCAAATTAAAGAATTTTTTCCAAAGAATGAATACAAGGAGAAATTGATTCATGACTAGATCATACGATTGTATATTTTTGTCAATTGTTTATTTGGCTAAGTGTTGATGGGTCCTAGATCCCTTTACTCAACAACAGGAACCAAACCTGTCATCGAGGCCCAATTAGACTCTGTAGTGTTTAATAGTGGAATGGTTCTCCAGATCTTGTGATCTGGTCAGTTAATCGATGAGCTTTATGTTTTCTTGCGAAAGCGTCTCCTTTAGTTTGGACTTTCTCTTTTTTGTATTTTCTCTTAGGTGGGACCGATATAAGATGGAAATCCGGTATAAACCAACTAGGTAACAAAACAAGAATAAGTTTAACTACTGGAGAAGAGGTTGAGCTTGGGATAACCTGCTACTCAAGCATTCATACAACAATTCCATACCACATGCCTAGTACTAAT
>JZKD02S0486931.1:0-17099 GCA_000966675.3 Picea glauca | reverse complement strand
ATTGCAAGATCTAGAACTAGAGGTTCTCCCAGATGGAGGGAGAAGACTATGATGATTACTCGTTTCGGTAAACCAAACATATCTTTACATGAGTCAATATCCATGAGTTGGAGTTATACATCAGATAAATGAAAAGAATGTTCTCCAGAGAAATTGAGCAAAGAGCATATGGAGAGCAATCTCAAGACTTTTAGGCATACTAGAAAGAGACCCTTATATGAAGATGGAAGAAAATAACTTGGTGGAGAACCTCCAGTGCACATCAAAAGCATGGTGAAGATTTCCTATAACAAGATATTGTATCAAGATGATTACGCAGAAAATCAAATCTCATGATGATAGAAGAAGTGCCRCATGGATATGTTCCAGTTTTCCAACAATGATATATTTTATTGATCAGAGCTACATGAAGCCTTCAAAGAAGACCAGTGCTCTAGAACGAAGTACATTTGAAATCAAGCATTACATTATCCGTGATGAAGTTCAGTAAAGAGAAAGAGGTTCTCCAATACATATCTCCACAGATGAGTAGATAAATAGACATCTTGGTAAAGCTTCTGTCCAAGATAAAAGAGTTTGCGTACTCAAGTTGGAGCTTGTGGAGACGACTTCCTTATTAAAAAAGGAAGAGATGACTCCTAGGTTGAGAGGGAGCACTGATATGTATTGATTTATGGACAGTCATTTTCAGTTTGAAAAATGGTCCAGGATGAGCAGTTCCCTTTCCAGTTCGGAAAGTGGATTGAGATTTCTGACGGACAACGATTTCTCATTGTGGTTAACATGGGAAATGGTCTAGATTGCTGATGTATCATAAACAACGAATTCCCATTATGGTTAACATGGGGAGTGGTCTAGGGAAGTCTCTCTTCTTGAGGGTTACTTAAGAAGACTGGCCCGCGTCGCCGGACAATGATTTCTCATTGTGGTTAACATGAGGAATGGTCTGTTTTGGAGGTTGGTACAAGACAATCTTTTCCTCATGTGGTTAATAGAGGAAATGGTCCTGACAGTCATTCCTTAGGGTTTATACATTCTCTCCAGGGTGCACTTTCATTAATGTAGGAGGAATGGCCCAGGGTGGGGAATGGTCCAGGCTCAAAAATCAGGGACATACATTCCTTAGGGTTTATACATTCTCTCCAGGGTGCACTTTGATTAGTGTAGGAAGAATGGCTCAGGGTGGGGAATGGTCCAGGTTCAGAAGACAGGGCAATTATTCTTCCTTGCTTGAGAAGAATAGTCCAGATATCTCATTGTTCTACTCTCAGGGCATATATTCTTTCAGATCTCACAGATGTGAGTGAAAGATTGGCCCAGATGATTCAGTTTACATCATAACATTGTTTCTGTGNATGATGATGATGGTACTCATGATATAGTCATGATCTAGTCTATACAACTATGTTGATGCTACCGGGTGAATGGTATATTTTGTGCTCAAGACCATTACCTGTAATACCTCCCTAGCTAGGAGGGAGTGTTGATATTATGGTAGCTGGGAGAGGTATTTACCTCCATGTGTAAACTTGATGAGGATAGAATACTCCGGGAAGCAAGAAGAAACCCTAATGAGTTGGCTAATAACCCTAGAAGACTTGTCGGCTCAAGGGGATAATTTATATTAGGTTATTATCCTCCAAGAGAAGAAGTCAGACATAAATAATAATATATACTAAACAGACAGATACCCAGAATGAGAAGTCGACCCAGGCAATTAGCCAGAATTAGTATAAATAGGAGGCCAGTTCTCATTCTAGCAGGTAGTCTCAGAATTGTAGAGCAACAACTTGTGCACAATGCAGTGCCCAGTTTTGTGCACAGGTTTGAGGAGAGTTGCCAGTGCAGCTGTTGTAGCTAGCAGTTACGTTTTGGCCTGGAATATATCTTGCCTAGGGTTTGGACTATCTGATCAACTCTTGTTGGTGCGCTATCCTTGGGGAAAGGTGCACTGCCCTTTGTTTGGCTATCTAGCCTAGGGTTTGCTTCCAGAGTGATTCTCTGTCAAGGTTAAGGTGCTCGGAGGGTGGCTTCGACCTATGGTTGGGTGACAATAGAGATATTGTCAATGGTAAAACGAGCACATCCATTATATTCTAACAAATCCCACATGCACCAAAATTAGAAATGTGCTCTGGTAAAACCATCAAGAAAATATTGAGCACATCAAGAAATTATAGAGAACAACAAAACTGATGGAAAAGGCTCACTCTATATTTTCCATATATTAATATGTACACAATAATGTATATATAGTACACATTGTACGATTTATCTCTAACAATATGACCATTAGGGTAAGATAACGAACTAAGATTAGAGTTTTCAACATTCCACCTTAATCATAAGTTCGTTCTTGCCTGAAAAACTGCCACTTCTTGACAACTAGTAATGTGTCAAGCGGATATTCAAAGGGCTGAAGATGCTCTCTGAACCCTGAAAAAATAGCTAAAGATGAAGGCTTCTACTAAATTAGTGGTTTAAGGATGACCACAAACTCTAAATAGAGAGCTGATAACTCAAGAAAAATACTCCCAAAACACTCTCGAAATCAAAATCTAGTAGAAGAAAAAAGTCTTCTACTAAATAACATGGTTTCAAGTTGACCATAAACTAACCAAACAAAGGGATGAAATCTCAAAATAACAGCTACAAATGTTGATGATGCTCTCTGAAAATGTAACAAGAAGAACCTCATGTCTTCTGCTTAATTGGTGGTTTCAAGCTGACCACAAACTATCAAGATCTCAAACACTATGAAGAGATGGTTTCAGGATTACCACAAACCATATAAACCAATTAATAATCTAATTGTATGTTCAGGAACAAGGCTGCATACTTGTTTCAAATTTTGATCAACTAGTCAAATGCTCTAAAATAAACTTGGAACCTGACTGAAAACTTTAGATGTTATTCCCCCCTGTTAGGGACAAGTTGTTCAAATTCTCTTGTTGCTAACCATCACTCATCCCCCTTATCACGAACAATCTGTCAACTGCAAATATATATATATACACTTGGTTGTGTTAACAAGTATGGCCAAGAAGAGATTCGACACCTTTGTAAGCTACTACATAAGGAATCTCTTTCCTTGTAGACTTCATCTTTTTCTTTTCAGACTTCTTCAATAAGAAACATTTTGGGGAACTATGTGTATGCTTTCCATAATGCATACAAGGATGAAGATCGAAACACCGATCTTTTATATGTCCAACTTTGTCACAATGTTGGCATTTCAATATTTCATACAAATCTAAAGATGAACTTTTATTAAGAAATCCAACACTCTGAAACTGGATTGGCTTGGAGTAATATGGAATGAAAAATTACACTTTCTTGTCACAACCAAGCCCTGTTCTGAGCTTGTTAGGAACAATTTTTTCCCAAGGTCTGATAATTGGTTTTGGAAGGACAAGTTGAGCATGACAAACATCAACTTCATTGACTTTATTGATTTTTTTGTGAGCAGACTGCGAAAATTTCTAAACATAAACGAATTTAGAATGGTTTTTGTTTTGTTGTAGATCTTCTTGTTGGAGTAGTGACTCAAGCTGTAAAAACTCAAGTGTATCTTTTGAATTATGTAAGCAATTTTTAATGCAAGAGAGAGTTGTCTTGTCAACTGTGACTGTGTTGTCATCAAAAGAAATAAATAGAGTGTTCAATAACTCTACCAAACCATTAATTTGAGCCATGATAATAGAACGAAAAGAGGGCTTCTTGCAATTCCACCCCTTTACAATAATCCAACTCGACAATAGAAAATTTAATCTCAACATAAGGGTATTGGCTTAAAAAAAAAATACACCCAATTACAATCATAATTTAATTCAACAGTGTTTGATAGTCACAAAAGGAACAACAATAAGTATCACAAATTGCAAGTCATAAAATTTTAAACAAACACAAATCTTCTTCGTGTCCACGCGAATAGACCACCCTCAACCTTCCTTGTAGACTAGATCTCCGACGTTTTCTCCTTCCTACCAATCGATCAACGCCCACATGCCGCACTTCAAATAGACAGTTCTTTACCAAATGAAACTCAGCAGGAGCACACAACTCTTCTTTCCTTGTGACAAACAAATCTCAATAACACCAACCAACACAAAACTACAAAATTTCATGCAACTTTTTGCTTCAGATCCGAAATCGGATCCAGAAGCCTGACAGGGCTTGAAAAATGCTCAAACATGAAAGTGCTCGGAAGGCGACGAAACCGGTGCCATTGTGTCCATCTCGTCTTCCTGATTCCGACGATATATTTACTTTGTCAAACAGGCTCCATATCGAGAAGATATCGCGTTCTGTTTGATAAGTCAAACAAGCAAAAAAAAAATTATTGATTGTGCAGTCCGTATAGTTCGTACGGATGCTGACATGGCATGTCCGTACGCTGATGTGGTAGGACCGTACGCTGACGTGGCATAAGTGACGTGGCAACGATGAGTTGTCAGATTTCGGCGAATCACATTGCGACACGTGGCAATTATTTGGTCAATGGTAAGGTGCCACGTGGCCCAGTCATGGGCTGCCATGTGGCACCATGTTATTGGTATGGTTGGTTGTTTAAAAATTGTTATGGAGTCCGTGGGGTTCGACCCTCGGACCTCCCCATCGGTGTAAGCCTTAACAAAGTCCGCCCAACCATCGTGCCGCCACTTGTTTCTTGTTAATTATATGTTTCAATACTTATTTAACTTTGAATGATTGATATTTCGGCGGGGGGTCGAGCTGGGGCTTAGCCCCAGCCCATGGTTACATTGATTACCATATGACCAATGTTTAAATGGCGCGTGGGTTTGGATTGCAAAACGGGTTCCCCGGTCATTTGTGTTTACATGTCCAAACTTTATACCATGTAACCGACCGTTGGCGNATGATAGTGGCTTCAGTAAGATGTAACAGGGTTCAAATGGCTAACAATATACTGTCAGTTGTCATGATTGTGTTACAGTTGATCTTGATGAAACAGGTGCACAGGACAGAGTTCAGAGACATAGAGGAAGTTGGGTGGCCTATCCCGAGCTTGTTGACTGGTTAGTAACCTTTTGGGGACCAAAAGGTCTTATTATGGGGAGGTGTGATCCGAAATCGGATCCAGAAGCCTGACAGGGCTTGAAAAATGCTCAAACATGAAAGTGCTCGGAAGGCAACGAAACCTGTGCCATTGCGTCCGTCTCGTCTTCCTGATTCCGGTGGTATATTTACTTTGTCAAACAGGCTCCGTATGGAGAAGATATCGCGTTCTGTCCGATAAGTTAAACAGGCAAAAAAATTTTTGTTGACTGTGCAGTCTGTACAGTCCGTATGGACGCTGATGTGGCATGTCCGTATGCTGACGTGGCAGGACTGTACGCTGATGTGGCAGAGATGAGTTGTCAGATTTCGACGAATCACATTGCGACACGTGGCAATTATTTGGTCAATGGTAAGGTGCCATGTGGCCCAGTCATGGGTTGCCAAGTGGCACCATGTTATTGGTATGGTTGGTTGTTTAAAAATTGTTATGGAGTCCGTGGGGTTCGACCCCCGGACCTCCCCATCGGTGTAAGCCTTAACAAAGTCCCCCAACCATTGTGCTGCCGCTTGTTTCTTGTTAATTAAATGTTTCAATACTTATTTAATTTTGAATGATTGATATTTCAGCGGGGGGTCGGGTCGGGGCTTAGCCCCAGCTCGTGGTTACATTGATTACCATATGAACGATGTTTAAATGGCGCGTGGGTTTGGATTGCAAAACGGGGCCCCCAGTCATTTGTGTTTACATGTCCAAACTTTATACCATGTAACCGACCGTTGGCGTGGGGTTTTAAAACATAACCCACGGTTTATTATTTGACTATACCATGGATAATAATGCGCGGGGGTTATTCTATGTAGCCCATGGTTTTACATATGACTGGAGCGCGGGAGGGAAGTTCAAACATTTGTAACGACTTAAGCCCTTTTTGCCTATACGCGTTGTCACATGACCCACATGCCCAGGTGCCTAGGCGGTTAGGGGCTGGCGCGCCCTTAATCGTCCTACGGTTTTCACCGTTGGTGCGGTTGCGCTTGGTGCTGGGTTTTCACGCTTTAAAATGTGTGTGTGCTAGGTTCATTGGAAAATGGTGCAATTTGTAGATGCAGAGACAACAAGAGTGAAGGGGAAGACTTCCAGGAGTCCTAACTTCTTCATTTTTCGATCGATTGAGGTGCCGAAAGAACCCAGATAGGGGTTTTTGGCCGCTCTGAAGCCATTGGAGCAGTCAGAATAGAGTTATACTGAAGGGAAACCAAGACAAATCCATTTTTGACGTAGAGAAGCTTTTGAGGAGGAGACATTGTCGGATCATTTTTGAGAGCTCTGGACGTCCGTTTTGCATGCCGTTTTCTTTGCATGGTTCTTGAGATATGGACGAACATGACCAGATCATTCTTGTAGCCATTTGGCATTGCAGCGATGTACGTTTGAGATTTTGAACAGAAATAAAGAAGCCTCCCCCATAGAGAAAAAGGCCCGGAGACATAGGCAAAGTTGTGCCAAACTCCGTTATCAATCTGCGTGTTATGGTTTGCTGTCTTTTATTGCATTTCAGATCTGCACATATGTATATGGNTATCCCGAGCTTGTTGACTGGTCAGTAACCTTTTGGGGACCAAAAGGTCTTATTATGGGGAGGTGTGATTCGAAATCGGATCCAGAAGCCTGACAGGGCTTGAAAAATGCTCAAACATGAAAGTGCTCGGAAGGCGACGAAACCTATGCCATTGCGTCTGTCTCGTCTTCCTGATTCCGGTGGTATATTTACTTTGTCAAACGGGCTCCGTATGGAGAAGATATCGCGTTCTATCCGATAAGTTAAACAGGCAAAAAAAAATTTGCTCACTGTGCAGTCTGTACAGTCCGTATGGACGCTGATGTGGCATGTCCGTATGCTGACGTGGCAGGACTGTACGCTGACGTGGCAGAGATGAGTTGTCAGATTTCGACGAATCACATTGCGACACATGGCAATTATTTGGTCAATGGTAAGGTGCCATGTGGCCCAGTCATGGGTTGCCAAGTGGCACCATGTTATTGGTATGGTTGGTTGTTTAAAAATTGTTATGGAGTCCATGGGGTTCGACCCCCGGACCTCCCCATCGGTGTAAGCCTTAACAAAGTCCCCCAACCATCGTGCCACCGCTTGTTTCTTGTTAATTAAATGTTTCAATACTTATTTAACTTTGAATGATTGATATTTCGGCGGGGGGTCGGGTCGGGGCTTAGCCCCAGCCCGTGGTTACATTGATTACCATATGAACAATGTTTAAATGGCGCGTGGGTTTGGATTGCAAAACAGGGCCCCCAGTCATTTGTGTTTACATGTCCAAACTTTATACCATGTAACCGACCGTTGGCGTGGGGTTTTAAAACATAACCCACGGTTTATTATTTGACTATACCATGGATAATAATGCGCGGGGGTTATTCTATGTAGCCCATGGTTTTACATATGACTGGAGCGCGGGAGGGAAGTTCAAACATTTGTAACGACTTAAGCCCTTTTTGCCTATACGCGTTGTCACATGACCCACATGCCCAGGTGCCTAGGCGGTTAGGGGCTGGCGCGCCCTTAATCGTCCTACGGTTTTCACCGTTGGTGCGGTTGCGCTTGGTGCTGGGTTTTCACGCTTTAAAATGTGTGTGTGCTAGGTTCATTGGAAAATGGTGCAATTTGTAGATGCAGAGACAACAAGAGTGAAGGGGAAGACTTCCAGGAGTCCTAACTTCTTCATTTTTCGATCGATTGAGGTGCCGAAAGAACCCAGATAGGGGTTTTTGGCCGCTCTGAAGCCATTGGAGCAGTCAGAATAGAGTTATACTGAAGGGAAACCAAGACAAATCCATTTTTGACGTAGAGAAGCTTTTGAGGAGGAGACATTGTCGGATCATTTTTGAGAGCTCTGGACGTCCGTTTTGCATGCCGTTTTCTTTGCATGGTTCTTGAGATATGGACGAACATGACCAGATCATTCTTGTAGCCATTTGGCATTGCAGCGATGTACGTTTGAGATTTTGAACAGAAATAAAGAAGCCTCCCCCATAGAGAAAAAGGCCCGGAGACATAGGCAAAGTTGTGCCAAACTCCGTTATCAATCTGCGTGTTATGGTTTGCTGTCTTTTATTGCATTTCAGATCTGCACATATGTATATGGNTGTTATAATTCCTCTTCTTTCCTCATTCTTTCACTAAGTTTCTCAAATGGTTAATTAACGCATGCAAAATTAAAACTCAACCATAAGTCATTAAAAGATCCTACGGATCAAACTATGTGTATGCTTTCCATAATGCATACAAGGATGAAGATCAAAACACTGATCTTTTATATGTCCAACTTTGTCACAATGTTGGCATTTCAATATTTCATACAAATCTAAAGATGAATTTTTATTAAGAAATCCAACGCCCTGAAACTGGATTGACTTGGAGTAATCTGGAATGAAAAATTACACTTTCTTGTCACAACCAAGCCCTGTTCTGAGCTTGTTAGGAACAATTTTTTCCCAAGGTCTGATAATTGGTTTCGGAAGGACAAGCTGAGCATGACAAACATCAACTTCATTGACTTTATTGATTTTTTTGTGAGCAGACTGCGAAAATTTCTAAACATAAACAAATTTAGAATGGTTTTTATTTTGCTGCAGATCTTCTTGTTGGAGTAGTGACTCAAGCTGTAAAAACTCAAGTGTATCTTTTGAATTATGTAAACAATTTTTAATGCAAGAGAGAGTTGTCTTGTCAACTGTGACTGTGTTGTCATCAAAAGAAATAAATAGAGTGTTCAGTAACTCTACCAAACCATTAATTTGAGCCATGAGAATAGAACGAAAAGAGGGCTTCTTGCAATTCCACCCCTTTACAATAATCCAACTCGACAATAGAAAATTTAATCTCAACAGAAGGGTATTGGCTTAAAAAAAAAATGCACCCAATTACAATCATAATTTAATTCAACAGTGTTTATAGTCACAAAAGGAACAACAGTGAGTATCACAAATTGCAAGTCATAAAATTTTAAACTGACACAAATCTTCTTCGTGTCTGCGTGAATAGACCACCCTCGACCTTCCTTGTAGACTGGATCTCCGACGTTTTCTCCTTCCTACCAATCGATCAACGCCCACATGCTGCACTTCAAATAGACAGTTCTTTACCAAATGAAACTTAGCAGGAGCACACAACTCTTCTTTCCTTGTGACAAACAAATCTCAATAACACCAACCAACACAAAACTACAAAATTTCATGCAACTTTTTGCTTCAATCACGTTTTCGATTGGTTCCAGAACAAATATAATTTTTTTTCCACATCAAAATATATTATAACATAGATATTTTGATATATAGAATATAATGCTCAACTTCTTTAAATCTCTTACTCTTTCCACCAGATAAGAGATGTTTTACCTCATTATTCAATTTATTGTGAAGTCGTAATCTCTTGTACGTGTATTAAGGACAGATTTTGTATCCTCCTAAGTCCCTCTCAAATTCGAAGCTTTTCACAATGAAACCGGACTCGATCTCTCTCCTCTACGTGTGGACAAAAGTCCGTCATTCTTTTCTCACAGATTGTCTTTTCTCTTCGCCTCTGGTAATACCTAGCGGATTTCATATAAGTCGACGAACAACTGATGCACAAGCATGACCGTTAGGGTAAGATAACGAACTGAGATTAGAGTTTTCAACAAGATTGACTCAAATTAGATATGGATGGGAATAGTGGGGACGTCGAGTGGAGCCCAACAATATCAACAATATAGCTGGCCAGGGACTTGACCCAGAGACCTCTTACACTATAACCACATCACTCATCCACTTGAGCTAACCCATAGGGCTTCAAGCCCTCCAAATATATTAAAATAACAACAAAATTCCAACTACCCTATGCAATGTGGACTTTCTGCCACCTAAGGTATTAAAGGAGTAATTTCCATAACCCACATAATTACAAAAACATGAGCTAATGCTGGTATATAGGTAGCAATAGCTACATATAATTTACTAGGAATCTCAGACTTCGGTTGTGCTCTCTCTCTCTTGTCAAGTGATTGGGTTCAAGGGTTCTAGGATTGGCCTCATTAGATCTGGCCACTCGACCAGGTTCTACATTAGAATAGTTTAAGCACAAGAATAATTCTCCCATGGATCGAATTTTTTTGCAAAGAATGCAACATAATTTTGGTCCAACTGGTAACTCCCAGTCCTGTACAACCCACCAAAGCAGTGGTTAAGTAAACAGATACAAAATAATTTAAATCAACTTCCATTGAACTATGACATTTAAGACTTTGAACTCTATCAACGAATACATTGCTCTCACATTATACCACACAGATATCATGCTCCAGTGATTAAATTAGCAATATCCTACAAATGCTCTCGACATTTATCCGCAACAACATATTCTACATTAGACATAATTATATCCTTAGTCACTTAACCATGTAAAAAGACCTACATGATACCAACCCAACAAGGACTTAGCACCAAATGAACAGCCTCATCAATGTAGTTCTGGGAGCATCTTTCCAGGGAAAATACTGATTTGTAAAGCCATGCACGCCACTATTCATGGCAAATGCTACTTACACACTTTCATGGGTGAGTCTTGTATTGGGGTTTTGAAACTAATTTTACACTTTCCAAAGTATTTAAAAAAAAATTGCAGGATAGTGATCACAAATCAATGGCTTGTCAGATTTCTGGGTCTGCTTCATAATGAGTTTCCAGAGAAACATAAAATGCAGGAAATATAAGTAGATTGCTATTGGGAAGGAAGCAATGTTGTCACACAAATTCACTACCTGTAATTCATACCCCTTAATAGATGGAACGATCTACATTAAATATTAAGGGGATAAACTTGGAATTTGGAAAAGCAGTCATTGAAAAAAATTAACACACAAATGATAATTTGTATTATCTTCTGAAACACAACACAGTACATATATATATAGTTGGATTCAGATTCAACTGATTCCACTCATGGAGCTAGAGGTTGAGAGAATATCTCAATAACCTCCTATAAATCTTCAACTAACCCAATCTTAATATAATGCATTAATGAAACATTATTCTCTAACAGATAATAAATCAGAAACCTTTATGAGGGCAATTTTTAAATAAACCAAACAGTTTAGAAGGATGACCTGCATTTGCATCCTTTCTTTTCCTTTTTGATCTATGCTTGTGCTCTCTTTCATGATAATGTTTACAAATAATTTCTTGGTTATCTGTGCCACTATCCCGGACTTCATCCTTTATCTTTTCTTTTATCATTGAGGGCTATAATGGTTTTTCCAGCATTTGGGCCCTCACTCATACATTTGCCACGCACAGTAAATAAAGCAGTAAAAACAATTGCAGTAATAAAAGAAGAACAACAACCGTTACGGAGGAGGGAATAAAAACTGAGGTTACCAACAGATGTATTTATAAATCAAGCACGCAGCCCAACTCATATTAATACTGTCATATTACTACTCAGTGTTATGTTCACTCTATCTGAAAGACAATTAGATAGCATAATTTCCCAATGCCTTTACCATAATTACAAGACTTGTGGAAATCCAAAGAGCACATACCTGATTTCAGCGTCAAGATGACTTTCCTTTGGTATTTGACCCCAAGCCTTCGCCGAGAAACCTACTCTGAAGCCCAAGAATTGGCAACTGCTAAAATCTTATCGGTTGACCTCGGTTGACCACACTATTTATCGGTTGACTTCGATTGACCACACTATTTATTTATCGGTTGACCTAGGTTGACCACCCTATTTACCCTGAGGATAATCCCTGAGCTGCAATGGGTTGTGTGAAAAGAGTAAAATACTAAAAAAAATGTGCAGCCCCTCTAGAACATATGAGGTACCCCACTTCCAAGATTAAAGGACGATGCTTGTAATCAAATTTTCAACCAGTTCACCATGAACAATGTGAGCATTAGACAACCATCCATTATTAGGAAGCAAAATGTGTTTCTCCTATATTCTTTGAGGGTTCATGACACTTGTCAATGTCATGCAAAAATAATTACTAAATGCATAATATTCATTCACATCCATGTAAGTTCGGTGCACAATTAATAATTTCAAAAATATATAATTAGATATTACTCATCACATCTCAATTATTTTTTTTTATCCTTAATCCCTTTTTCTTTTCCTAATTAAGTGAGTGAACATGAAATGCCTTTTTCCTATTAATTTTTTTTTTTTAATTATTAACGGTCAAATCTTGAGAATTTTCAATTTGTATAAACCATGTCTATGTCTATATAAACAATCAAATCATTAATGCACTTTTCATTTTTTAATTGTGCTCTACTATCATGCAAATTAAGAATACTCATACATAAAAAAATAAGGTTGATATGAAGGGTGGGACCATGTTAAGTCAAAGCCTTCAAGCCTTTGGTACTAGGAGCTAGACAAGTGTTCACTACATTTTTTCAAGTACCAATTTTTTCATGGTGGGGGATCACTGTCAGAGCTGGGACCTAGTTAACCCATCCCATTTACTTCTGGCAAAATACAAATGGTCATTGAGGAATAAAGAATGACACCTTATTGCACACCCCTTAGTAGATCTTCACGTGTGATTGAATTTGTTGCCTACCCTCACAACAACATGCAACCTTTAGAAAAAAAAAACATATATCTTTCACTTGTTGCACAGATGGGAGTGCTAGTAGGCAATAATAGATAACCTACACCTCCTCTCATCAATAATACTCATCTCACACTCTTGATACAACCCTTTTCCCTTGTATAAAATTAATTGAGAATTATCTTTCTTGTCTCTGCACACATCTAGAGACAAACACATCAAACAACAACATCCAATAAAAAGCATTAAACAATGACATACACATGATAATCACAATTATCCCGACCCCATCTCGGGTCCACATATCTTGACTAAATCCAAAGTCTTTATGCACATGCACATGTAGGTCCTGTTTGTCACACTTGGCAGATCAATAGTTTTTGCAACAATATATCATTTTAATATCTCTAAGTCATAAATCCATGAATTTAATTGTAGCACCCATTAATAATCAAATATGTTTCATATAACAATGATTAATACCCGATCATCACATCAACAATAATAAAGATTATGTCAATCAAAATAATTCTAAACATACATTTAGTACAATGTATCCATCAATAAATACCCAGGTCATTCACACATCCAAAATGCCCCCAAATAATAAAAATAAATGTCAAGTATTACTAGGTCTTGTAAACAAAGGGCACTACAACTTGTTGTCATTCACCTACGTGAGACTTTTTAGTTCTCCATCGACGTTTCTAGCTTTTGGGTAGGAGGACCTCCTAGAAGGCATGTATGATGCATTGTGAGAGATATCTCACCGTATGTCAAGGCATTGAATCATTTCATTGTTCTTCTATGATCCTTTCCCCTGTATGCACCATTGTGTTTGTTATTATTGTCATGCATTTTGTTTTCTTTTGTCTTCTTCGTCCTTGCTTGTCACTTTCTCTTTGCATGACACTATCTCTTCCATGGATAACGTCCCTTGCCATGTCAATATTTAGTGCATGCATTTTTCATCTATGCACTAAAATCCAAAACATGATCATGAGGTCTCCCATCATCTCGAGACATATGAACATGTTATCCCCTTGCATAAGTCTAGACATACGAATGTGTTTTTGAGTCCATTTCGTATTGAGTGCCTAAACAAGGTCCTTTCTTGTTTTTGTTTTAATAGGTCAGACTTTGGTCATATTTAGTCATTGTGGGTTCCTTACTTGGACATTCTATTCCTTACATTGGATCAATCTTGGCATTCACACTTGATTTGATCCTCCTTGGTTAGTTATAGATACCCTTTTCACCATTTCCAACGTCCACATTTCCATTATGGATGCACATAGGTTTTATAGGGTCAAAGATGATTTTCCTAGTGTCTTGCTTCACTCCTAGTGCACCATCTATGGGTTGTACAATAGATCTTCCCCTGTCTCCCATGGACATGTGGACCGAAGTAGCATAAAATTAATGAAACCCCATAGACTTCCTTGAACCAACAGATCCCTTAGGTTGACCTCCCAAGTTTTCCTCAATGGTTATTTTGTGTGCAGTGTACACACTTGTTGGTTTATTTTGCCTATAAATAAGCCTCTTTTTGACCTTATTGAGGTTCCACTCGTGCTTCTCAAACCTTTCTGAAACTTTTTCTTTTTCCCTAGGTTTGGACTCACCCTCCACTCAAGGACCTAAACTACCTAAACCTACAGTCTCCATCATCTCCCTCACAACGAGGACTTACCTTCATTGTTGTGCACATCCCCTTACTAGGATTCTTTCTTTTCTACCTTCCAATTGAGTTTGGATCTACAGTTTTCCCTTGTGGGAATTTCTTGGATCCCCATTTTATGGAGGATTACTAACATCATATTACAGGGAGAACACCTCATAGCTTAGGGCCAACGTTATCTACTACCATAATAGTGTTCCATTTTATTATTGGTAGATTTAGTGTGTTATTGTACATCTATTGCATTGTGTTGGATACTTGTAGTTTTATGGACACAACAAGGAGATCAATCATGGCTTGGAGGTTGGTGGGAGTCCAACCTATTTGCTATCTTTGTCAAAAGTTGCTGCTTGTTCAAGTGTGTGTTCCCCTTTCCCTTTCTTTTTTGTATTTCCTCTATATTTAGTTTTTGTAGTTATTGTTCCTTTTTTATGATTTGGAATTCTTCTTTGCCAAGAAACACAGAGACGTAGATGAAATACCATCTAAATCTAATCAAACCCTAGGCATACATTCATCAAAAAATTAATAATTAGCCTAGTCATTATTCTCTCTCCCTTAAGCATTTTCCCTTGCTAACTTCATAAACCAAGTGGTAACTCACTCCTTTTATTGGTGGAAGATCGTCTCTTGTGTGGTAATATGATGCTTCACTCTAAACATTGCACTGCACTTGCTAATTTTCCTTTTCTTGTATTGTGGGTTTGTGAGCCATAATCATAACCATATGTTTCTAATTTTTCTCGTGTATTGAGGGTTTGTGAATCATAAGCATGACCACAAGTTGCTGAATTTTTGTTTCTTGAATTAAGTGGATTTTGTGAGTTGTAGGCATGGCCCTGTCTTGATGGTTTTCCTTCTCTTGCATTGAGGGTTTGTAAACTATAAACATGGCCATATGTTGGTATTTCTTCTTTCATATTGAGGGTTTTAGGAGCGATAAGCATCACCACATGTTTTTCCTTTGTATTGAGCCATTAGCATGGGC
The DNA here is from genome assembly GCA_000966675.3 of Picea glauca. Classification (NCBI taxonomy): domain Eukaryota; kingdom Viridiplantae; phylum Streptophyta; class Pinopsida; order Pinales; family Pinaceae; genus Picea; species Picea glauca. The sequence continues at coordinate 1,791 of JZKD02S0486931.1, read as the reverse complement.
ACAAGTTGTTAAATTTTCTTCTCTTCTATTGAGGATTTTGTGAGTGACATACATGGCCACATGTTGATGACTTTTCTTCTATTCTATTGAGGATTTGTGAGCCATAAGCACATTGACCTCATATCATTGAGTTTTTGTGAGTCATAAGCAAGGCCGTATGTTGTGGATTTTCCTTATTTTCTGTTGAGAGTTTGTTATCCATAAACATAGTGACAAGTTGTTTTTTCTTCTCTTGTATTGAGAGTTTTGTGAGCCATGCGCATAAAAGCAAGATGAGGGTTTGTGAGCCATAAACAAGGTCACATGTTGACTTCTATCTTGTTTAATGTGGGGTTTTAAATCATGACCTTGAGTAGTTGATTTTTCATCTATTTTAATGTGGTTTTTGTGAGCCATAAGAGTGCCCACAAATTGTTATTTTTTAGTCACTCATATTGTTGTTTGAGAGGCTTATTATGGTGATCTCAACCTCTATTTTGGAAATTCCAAAAACATATAATGGTTTTATTGTTTGTGGTTTTCTATAGAAGAATTGTGAGAAAAATAAAAAAGTTTTGAATGACATTTTCATCACTTGTTCATGTAGAATAGAGAAAACTTATTATGCTTAAACTAAGTGGCCAGGTAGGAGGGGGATACTGGCCCTACTCTTGTTATCTTAAAACTAGTAATAGGTGCTTTGTGGCTTTTGTTTATATATATATATATATATATATATATATATATAGGTTTTGAAGCTCATATAGTTTTAATTTGTAAGTATTGAAACATAAGCATTGCCCTTGTATTTTTGGTTCTGTTTTTATGGCATTTTAATTGCTTCCAAGTTTAAAATTACAAGTTAAAGAATCAAAAGAAGTGGCAATGAAGTAGAGGTAGATTGCATCTATAGATATTAAAAACCTCGTTATAGCGTTTTACACAATAGAATGGGTTTTAGGAAATGGAGGAGTATTTGGATAGGGTTGGGTGGTAAATTTGTGGACTTGGGTAGACTTTGGTAAGAAAAACACCAAAACCAAAATATTTAACATCAAACATCAATTCACATGACATGTTCTATTAGTCCTTGCTTTGTTATTCTATAGCCTTCAAAATTGAAATGGAAAGGAAAAAACATTTAATTTTGATTTGTCTTTTATTAGTGAAAGTTTTTAATTAAATTAAGTGGAGTGTTATCTCTCTACCCAAGTTTAATTCTTGCAAGTGACATGTTAAGTTCTTAATTGAGGATATTGTTGACAAAACTTTGAGCTTCTACAAAATCCAACTTACCCTCCATGCCATCTTCGTAATGAGAGAAATGCCGAATAGATTTCCTCAAGAAATGCATTATGCAAATTATTAAAAAAAATGGTCTTCTTGAAATTTATTTAAAGTTGAGATGGGATGTTCAATTAGATGTGATTCTTTAATTCCCTTGTAGAACTATGATATTTGTACTAGCACAACTAAAGCAATAGTACATATTTAAGGAAAATATGATAGATATTTGGGTTTTCTTTGGATTTATTTGAAATTGAGATAATAAATTTACTTTGATATAATGCTTTAATTTTCATATAAAATTATGCTTTTTATACTTGCAAAATTACAACAATGGCATATATGAAAATTATTGTTCATAATTTCAAATGAATAAATCATAGAGAAATTAATGTTTATAATTTCAAATGGATAAATCTTCAAAATGATTGATGGAATTACCTTGATTTAGGATATGGTTAAGCTACCAATTCCTTTTCATAAAAATGGTTGATTGAAAATCGAAATAGAATTTTTTTTTTTAAA
>JZKD02S0486909.1:0-17099 GCA_000966675.3 Picea glauca | reverse complement strand
TTCATTAACAATTTTGATGTTCAAAGAGTATCCAACAATTCCAATCTTTCCAATCCATTAGAGGCATAAAGAAATGAAAAACTTATTTTCAACGCTCAAATCATTGCTAGGGTATATTATTTCTCTGCACAATATCTAGGATTTCTAGACATCAATAGTACTTTACAGTTTTAATCATTATCAATAGGATTTCTAGACATCAATAGACATCAATATCAATAGGATTTCTAGACATCAATAGTATTATTTCATGGTAGAAGAGCTAATCAAATCTTGCCAAATGATCATTTATAAGTGCAATGACTGAGAGTGAGGACAACGCGAGAAAACCTGGGAAAATGTACTAAAACCTGTCTGCCTGCCGATACATACGGAAGGGGATGGATCGAATTGGAATCGAATAGCGTCCGACCACCCACAGGTTAAGTCAGGAAGGTGATTGGCTCTTAAAAACTCGTATAAGATCCCAGGAGAGGAGAAATATCATCCCAGGGGCAAGCATTTTCAATAGTCTGTCCCATAAGCATTGTGAGAAGAGGTCCTCATTCGGGGGGATGCCATAACACAAAAGAGAGCTTGATTCAAATTTCAATGACTAATCCTCCGTGGTGCATTTCAAAGGAGGTGGAGGGAGAGTAATCACTTAGAGGGGCTAATCACTTATAAGTGAAATGACTAATCTTATGGTACATTTCAAAGGACATGGAGGGAGAGGGCAAGTGAGGGGCTCTCATGATGGCAAACTTGCTAAAAATTAACATCGGTATGTGTTGAATATAGTAACATTGCAATCTACTAAACATAGTAATGTCACAATGTGATGAATGTAGCCTTATCGTCATAATGTGACGAACATAAATGAACATCGCAATGTGATGAACATAAAACTGTCATCGCAAACATAGTAATGTCGCAATGGGATAAACATATATAGATGTCTTAATGTGATGAACATAGCCTTGTCGTTGCAATATGAAGAAAAAAACTAGACATTAAAATGTAACAAACAGAGTAATGTTGCAATGTCTCGAATATAGTAATGTCGCATAGTGACAAACATGGTAATGTTACAATCTAAAGAACATAGTAATGTTGCAATTTGTTGAACATAGTAACGTCACATTGTGATGATAATAGCCATGTCGTCACAATATGGATAATAACTTCGCAATGTGTCAAACATAAACAAACATCATAATGTGTCACACATCATCCCATCATCGCAATGTGATGAACATTTCCTCACGATATCTTGATGTCACAATGTGACAAACACTTCCAAACATCCAAATGTGTCGAACATATTAATGTTGCAATCTACTAAACAAATCAACATAGAAATGTGATGAACATATCTCTATCATTGCAATTTGAAGAACATAAACATACATTGCAATATGACAAGCATATCCCTATTGTCACAATGTGTCAACCATAGCCAGGTCATCGCAAACATAGTAACGTCGTACTGTGATGAACATATACAAATGTAGAAATGTGATGAACACAAAACTATCATCACAATGTGATGAACTTTAAATGACGTCACAATGTGATGAACATAGCCTTGTTGTTGCAAAGTGACTAACATATACAAATATCACAATGTGATGAACATAGTCGTGTTGTCGTAATGTGAAAAACTTAATTTTACAACACAATGTGATGAATGTAGCCTTGTTGTCGCAATTTGATGAACAAAGCCCTCTCATTTCAATGTGACAAACATAATTGGACATCGTAATGTGGAAAACATATCCTTGTTGCACAATGTGATGAACATGTCCTCCCATTGCAATGTGACGCACATATCTTAACATCACCTTTTGACAGAAATTTATGAACGACGCAATGGAACGAGCATAACGCAATGTGATGCACATATCTCTATGTCGAAATGTGACAAAGACTTCCAAACATCAGAATGTGTCGAACATAGTAACTTTGCAATATTTTAAACATAGCAACATTGTAATGTGATGAACATATCTGTGTCATTGCAATGTGATGAACAGAAATAGATGTCCCATGTGACGAACATAGCCTTATTGTCACAATGTCTCAAACATTTCCCTTTTTTTGTAAACATAGTAACATTGTAATATGGCAAACATATAAAGATGTCATAATGTGATGAACATAGCCCTATGTCACAATGTGACAAACTTAAATTGATGTCACAATGTGATGAACATAGCCTTTTTGTCGCAAAGTGACTAACATATACAAACATATCGATGTAATGAGCATAGCCTTGTCTTCATAATGTTACGAACTTGAATTCATGTCACAATGTGACGAACGTAGCATGTTCGTGTCAAAGTGACAAACATTTACAAAAATCACAATCTGACGAGCATATCCCTCTCATCGCAATGTGACAAACATAAATGGGTTTCGTAATGTGGCAAACATATCATTTTCATCGTAATGCAAGGAAAATGCCCCCATGTTGCAATGTGACACACATATTCTAACATCGCATTTTGACAAAAGTTTCCAAATGTCACGATGGATCAAACAAAAAACATTGTCGCAATGTAATGTATAGAACTCAATGTGGCAATGTGACAAACATAGACCAACATTACAATGAGATGAACATTTCCCGACCTCGCAATGTGATGAAATTATCCCCTTCATCCCAATGTGACGAACATAAACAAACATGGCAATGTGACAAACATAGCCTTGTCATCACAAACATAGTAATGTCACAATGTGACGAAAATATACATATGTCGCAATAAGATGAACATAACACTGTCATCGCAATATGTCGAACTTAAATTGATGTCACAATGTGATGAACATAGCCTTGTTGTCAAAAAGTGAAGAACATATACAAATGTCGTAATGTGATGAACACAACCTTGTTGTCAAAAAGTGACTAACATATACAAATGTCGTAATGTGATGAACATAGCCTTGTTGTTGTAATGTGACGAACTTAATTTTTCGTCACAATGTGATGAACATAGCCCTGTCATCACAAAGTGAAAAACATATGCTAATGTCACAATTTGATGAACATATCCCTCTCATCACAATGTGACAAACATAATTGGACATCGTAACGTGGAAGACATAGCCTTTTCATCACAATGTGATGAACATGTCCTCGCTTTGTAATGCGACACACATATCCTAACGTCCCATTTCGACAGAAATTTTTGAATGTTGCAATGGAACGAACACAACCTATTGTGGCAATGTGATGTATAGATCCCAATGTGGCAATGCGACAACCATAGACCAACATTGTGACGAGACAAAAATTTCTCGACGTCACAATGTGACGAATATAACCCACTATTGGACTATGAACATAACTTTATGATGTGATGTGATGAACAAAAGCTTATGTCATAATGTGACAAACAAAATTTGATGTCGCAATGTGATGAAAAAAACTTTATGTCTCAATGTGACGAAAAAAACATGATCAACATTGTAATGCAGTAGTGCCATAGTAAACTATGGTTAAACATAATCAACTTGGCCCACCACAATCACATCGACATGGTCAAGGAAGGTCATCCATGGGCATGGTCGACCGTAATAAACCCCAATWAACCCATAGTTAACCATGGTCATGGYCARCCACATTCAACCATGGGGAGGGACAACCATGATCARCCATAGTAAACMTTTCCTTCCCAAAGTCAACAAAGGTTTACCAAGTTAAGCATGGTCATGGTCAACCATAAGAAACCATGGYCATTGTCAATTAATGTATYAATGTATCAATACTTTAATATTGTATTTATTAAGGTASYAATACTTTAATAATGTATTTMTTAARGTATTAATAMTTTAATAATGTATTTATTAATGTATTATTAATTTAATAATGTGTTATCAATSWATTAATAATTTAATATGTTACAWTATACATTAATGTATTAAWACATTAATTTTTACATTRCATTAATGTAATTATRTATTAATATTTTAATAATGTATTACTAAAGTCATTAAGKTCAATGTAGTAMTACTTTATTGACATTTTTTAATGTTTTATTACTTTARCAATATATTACTTTATATATTAATGTTAATTAATACTTTAACTTTTACATTGTCGATAATGTATTAATACTTTAGTAATGTATTACTACTTTATTAATGTATTGTTAATGTATTAATGCTTTAGTAATGTATTTATTGAAAATGTATTAACTATTARTTAATTAAATTAATACATTGTATACATTATTTTATTATTATTGTTCATAGTCATGATCATAAGAAACAATGATCATAGTCAACCATCTATAACAATGTATTATTACTTTGATAATATATTATTAAGGTATTAATGTACTAATTAACTAATACATTACATTATTACTCTAATAATACTTTAATATATACATTAGATTACAGTAATGTAATAGTGTATTGTTAATGTATTAATATTTTAAACATGATCTGAGTCACACCAACCGTTAACATGGTTGGAGTTTTTGTCCCTGTAGGTTTCGAACCGATGGTTTAACATCATCGAGTGCCTTAACAACACACTCAGTCATCGAATATCCTACACCTCGGGGACACCACATTAAGTTCAATGTATTACTACTTTATTAATGTATTATTTATTAGCACATCAATACTTTTTTTAATGTATTAATACTTTAATAATGTATTTATTTATGTACCCGAATGGGGTGCCACTTGGCGAAAAGTGGAGGACAACTGGGAGAGGGCACCTCGGGGAGTTATTAACCCCAACCAATAGCCCCTGCACATTAACTCCTTCATGGCTCACACCATGAGAGGAGTTATGTTAGTGCGTGTGGTTGGGTGCTTGGGCGAACAAACCAGCCAGACAGAGTGTACCAGGAGGATGCAGAGGTATTTTCTGACTTCAATGGCAAAGGAAGAGATCCTTTAAGGCTTTCATGGAGTAAAGAGAGCCATCCGAGCTCATTTTGCTCCACTTTATCACTGGTATGCTATCTTTGCGATGCCCCTCGACCCTCACGATATCTTCTACATCATTGTTTGTTGTGACCTCTCCCCACTAACCAATGGCATCTGCTTTGTCACCCTCTACTCCACTCTCCGCTTTGGCTCCTCCATTTCCCTCCACTGCACCCTGCATCTTCCCCCAACCCTCACCATGCCCTGGGAGCGTAGAAAGCCCAAGAGGGGTGCTCGTAAAAACAACACCCTCTCTCGAGCTAACAGGCTCACTCCCTCTCAGAGAATGCTCATCGCCCACTTTGTCAGTCCTCATCACTCCTCCCAAAGTACTCAGTTGGCTCCTCTTTAGTCTTANTTTCATCACAATGTGATGAACATGTCCTCGCTTTGTAATGCGACACACATATCCTAACGTCCCATTTCGACAGAAATTTTTGAATGTTGCAATGGAACGAACACAACCTATTGTGGCAATGTGATGTATAGATCCCAATGTGGCAATGCGACAACCATAGACCAACATTGTGACGAGACAAAAATTTCTCGACGTCACAATGTGACGAATATAACCCACTATTGGACTATGAACATAACTTTATGATGTGATGTGATGAACAAAAGCTTATGTCATAATGTGACAAACAAAATTTGATGTCGCAATGTGATGAAAAAAACTTTATGTCTCAATGTGACGAAAAAAACATGATCAACATTGTAATGCAGTAGTGCCATAGTAAACTATGGTTAAACATAATCAACTTGGCCCACCACAATCACATCGACATGGTCAAGGAAGGTCATCCATGGGCATGGTCGACCGTAATAAACCCCAATTAACCCATAGTTAACCATGGTCATGGCCAGCCACATTCAACCATGGGGAGGGACAACCATGATCAGCCATAGTAAACCTTTCCTTCCCAAAGTCAACAAAGGTTTACCAAGTTAAGCATGGTCATGGTCAACCATAAGAAACCATGGCCATTGTCAATTAATGTATCAATGTATCAATACTTTAATATTGTATTTATTAAGGTACTAATACTTTAATAATGTATTTCTTAAGGTATTAATACTTTAATAATGTATTTATTAATGTATTATTAATTTAATAATGTGTTATCAATCTATTAATAATTTAATATGTTACAATATACATTAATGTATTAATACATTAATTTTTACATTACATTAATGTAATTATGTATTAATATTTTAATAATGTATTACTAAAGTCATTAAGGTCAATGTAGTACTACTTTATTGACATTTTTTAATGTTTTATTACTTTAACAATATATTACTTTATATATTAATGTTAATTAATACTTTAACTTTTACATTGTCGATAATGTATTAATACTTTAGTAATGTATTACTACTTTATTAATGTATTGTTAATGTATTAATGCTTTAGTAATGTATTTATTGAAAATGTATTAACTATTAATTAATTARATTAATACATTGTATACATTATTTTATTATTATTGTTCATAGTCATGATCATAAGAAACAATGATCATAGTCAACCATCTATTTAACAATGTATTATTACTTTGATAATATATTATTAAGGTATTAATGTACTAATTAACTAATACATTACATTACTACTCTAATAATACTTTAATATATACATTAGATTACAGTAATGTGATAATGTATTGTTAATGTATTAATATTTTAAACATGATCTGAGTCACACCAACCGTTAACATGGTTGGAGTTTTTGTCCCCGCAGGTTTTGAACCGATGGTTTAACATCACCGAGTGCCTTAACAACACACTTAGTCACTGACTATCCTACACCTCGGGGACACTACATTAATCTCAATGTATTAATACTTTATTAATGTATTATTTATTAGCACATCAATACTTTTTTTAATGTATTAATACTTTAATAATGTATTTATTTATGTACCCGGATGGGGTGCCACTTGGCGAAAAGTGGAGGACAACTGGGACAGGGTAGCTGGGGGAGTTATTAACCCCAACCACCAACCCCTGCACATTAAATCCTTCATGGATCACACCATGAGAGGTGTTATGTTAGTGCATGTGGTTGGGTGCTTGGGCGAGCGAACCAGCGAGGCAGAGTGTACCAGGAGGATGCAGAGGTCTTTTCCGACTTCAATGGCGAAGGAAGAGGTCCTTTAAGGCTTTCATGGAGTAAAGAGAGCCATTCGAGCTCATTTCACTCCACTTTATCAATGGTATGCTATCTTTGCAATGCCCCTCGGCCCTCACGATATCTTCTGCATCATTGTTTGTTGTTACCTCTCCCCACTATCTAGTGGCATCTGCATTGTCACCTTCTACTCCACTCTCTGCTTTGGCTCCTCCATTTCCCTCCACTTCACTCTGCATCTTCCCCCAACCCTCACCATGCCCCGAGAGCGCAGAAATCCTAAGAGGAGTGCTCGTAAAAACAACACCCTCTCTCGAGCTAACAAGCTCACTCCCTCTCAGAGAATGCTCATCGCCCACTTTGTCAGTCCTCATCACTCCTCCCAAATTACTCAGTTGGCTCCTCTTTAGTCTTTTGGAACCAACAGGGTCAAATTGGAGGCATCCTCCTCCACTTCTCACTTCCCCCCACCTCCACCTCCACCTCTACTTTACAGCCCGAGCAAAGTCAAAGAGGAATATCCACCCTTAGGCGAGCATCTCCCTCTCAAAACCAACCTCTTTCCCCCCCTCATCATCAAGCCTGCTGACCCCTACCACAACGATGGAAGCTGCCAAGTGGAGGAGGAAATTCCTCCAAGTTGGCAACTGCAGAACAAGGCAGGCACAGGCAAGGATATCACCCCAAGGGATGACAATGAGACCGGAAAGGAGACTGGAAAGGAGGAGGAGGATATGCCTTAGTGTTTTCCCAACCGTATCATAGTGGAGCACCTTCATATCCTCTTGAAGATTAGGAAAAAGAAGGACGACCAAGTGCACTCACAAAGTGTCCATAGTCAACGTATGGAGATTATGTTTGATGCCCTCACGAATGCTCGGGCACGAGCCAGATGCCCGACATGCAGTCAACAGTTCATCCAAGCCTATACCATTCATGGAGAACGAGGCCCAGCCATGGATTGAAGCCCCCAAGTTTCAATTTTTTGTTTATTTTTGTTGTAGATTCGGTGGTCTATTATACCACGAGAACAAGCTAGGTGCTTCAACAATGTTTACTTTTTATGTCTCTATAGTTTTAGCAATGGCGGATCTGTATATAGCCAGCCTTAGCAGAGGAATGCAGAACATGGTTCTATCTTTTTTTTGTAATTTTTGTGCAAACATTACAGTTAGAGATCAAAAGATTATGTTAGTGCTTGAATAGTATGAAGCCACATGTTCTAGTTTCCCTCCTGTGGCGGAATAAGTGGTTTCCATGTGTCATTGTATAGCATACAATTGTTATTAATATAAGGTCCTACACTTTTATTTACAAAAAAAAATTGTATTTATTAATGTATTTAATGTATTATTAGTGTATTAATACTTTAGCAATATATTATTGTATTATCAATGTGTTGTTAATTAATTATTAATTATTAATTAATGTATTATTAATGTATTAATTAAGGTATTAATTATGTATTAATATATAAATAGTCATCCCCAATGCATGTCTTTATAAAAGTGGTTGATATACACGGATCAACACCATTAGTTTGGAAATGTAAAAAATGACGCTAATAAGCATATATCATCCACTTTTATAAAGTGATTGCTACTAGTTACACTTTTATAAAGTGATTGTTGTTAGTTACATGGATTCGTTATATGTTAAAATATGAAATTAAATGTAAAATGAATCTTTGTTTTTCAATTCTTATTTTAGGAAAATATATAAAAATTAATACACCATTATTATTACACAAAATTTTTACTTTTCTTAAATCCTAATTAAAGACGATTAAATTATAAAAAGATTAAGATTTAAAATTTAGTATTTAAGATGTCTAAGACTATTTTAAGAATTTCCATTATAAGATTTTAATAAGATCTCTTATAACATAAAATATCTTTAAATGTTTTTATAAAATTCATAGAAAAATAATTAATAACACTATCTTCAAGGTCTTGAACAACATCCTAAATAATATTTTAAATAATATAATTTTTAATAATACTTTAAAAATTCTCTTTGTTACATCTTTCATAATGTTATTGTACATAATATTAGTAATGTCATTCTTACTATTTTTTTAAATTTTTTTTTGTCTTTTTTTAATATTTATATCCATAATTTATGGTACTAAGTATATTTGAAAATGAAATTATAACTCTATTGAGGATGAGGATGAAAACAACTTAGATACTGAAATAGAATTTATTATAATAGAAAAAAAAATTAGCAAAAATGTTAATGTTTAAGCCATTAATATAGATGTTTGCATTTTATTAGATAATAATAGCATAATCCAAGATCACTGAGAAATACACAATCACAAGAAACACAACATTTATCCTGGGAAACCCTCTAGGGGAATAAAACCCATCAAAACTTTCTTAATATAGATAACCAATACAATGCCAAGAGATCTCTTATGATAATACAGGAAGTCCTCTCCCAGATATGCGCCACTCTCTCTCTCCTTCTCTGGTAGAAGATCTGAACTTGTTTCTCAGAATGAGCAAGTGAGTTGTGTCTAAGTGAGGTGCTAGACTCCTTTATTTATACAAGTCTGGCACGTGTGAAGTGTCTCTTCACTAGCAGGGCCGACTTCTCAAACTGGGTGGGTAAACCCACCTTTATTATATTTATGGATCTCTTTATTATCTGTTGGGGCCGACTTCTTATTCTGCCTATTACAATTGTCTTTTGACCAATCCGCAAAAGGGGATTTGGTTCTATTACAATAACCAACATGATCAATCCACAATGGGGATTGATCCTATGAATAATATATCAATAGTAATAAGAATACACTTTGCATTTGCATTATTTCAACACTCCCCTTTAACAAGAAGGGTATTCTTTAGCGGCATCATGCGAGAGAGAGAGGACAACATCATCAACAACATCAGGTAGGTGAGAGGAAAGCATAATCAATATCATTTTGGAACACTGACTGGCATATCTATAAATCATCGAAAGTTTTCTTCATCGACAACATCGTCATTCTCAAAGGAATGTCATCATCATATGCATCAATATGTATTAGTATAAAAACTAATACATCATCATCATCACAACACAAGGCTGTCTCATCATAATACAAGACTGGCTTTACGTCACAACTATCAAGATGGAAGTTCAGTACTTGTCTCATCTCAATGTCTTGCTTTACGTCACAACACTCAAGCTGGAAGGAATATACTAGACTGGCTTTACGTCACAACTATCAAGATGGAAGCACAGTACTAGTATCATCTCATCGTCTTGCTTTACGTCAAAACACTCAAGTTGGAAGCAAGATACTCATCTTGCTTTACGTCACAACCATCCGGTCGGAAGTAGGATACTAGACTGGATTTACGTCATAGCTATCCAGCCGGAAGCTTAGTGCTAGTCTCATCATATCATCTTGCTTTACGTCACAACCACCAGGTTGGAAGAAAGGTACACATCTCATCTTGTTTTACGTCTGAAAACTCGGTCAAAAGCAACGAACACATCTCATCTTGCTTTACGTCTGATAACTCGGTCAGCAGCAAGGAACAAATATCATCTTGCTTTACGTCTGACAACTCAGTCAAAAGCAAGGAACACATCTCATCTTGCTTTACGTCTGACAACTTGGTCAGAAGCAAGGAACACATCTCATCTTGCTTTACGTCTGACAACTGGGTCAGAAGAAAGGAACAACACATCTTGCTTTACGTTTGACAATTAGGTCAGAAGCAAGGAACAACACATCTTGCTTTACGTCTGACAACTAAGTCAGAAGCAAGGAACGACATCTTGTCTTACTTTACGTCTGACAACTAGGTCAGAATAAAGGTGTACATCATTCTTTACATCACAACCACAAGGTTGAAAGCATAGAATATCTCATCACAACAACTACTCCCCCTTTCAAGGAAGGTCCTTTCAAACTATGCCAAAATTATCTCGGAAGTACTCAAATTTCACATGAGATAGGGGCTTGGTCAACACGTCAGCAACCTGTTCATATGTTCTAATGTACTAGAGCTTCGAGGCTCCTCTCTGTACCATGTCATGGATGTAATGATAACGGATCTCTATGTGCTTCGACCTGTCATGGAATACAAGATTCTCTNCTGAAGGGTCCAGCTTGTTTCTCTTTTCTTTAGGTATATGAATAAACACTGGACAACCAAATATTTTGAGATGGTTTACCTCTGGCTTCTTTCCGGTGAACATCTCTTCCGGTGTGTTGAGCCCAAGTGCACTATGGGATAATTGGTTCTGAACATAGACAACTGCCATTGTTGCTTCTACCCATAAGCACATAGGAAGATCTTGATCATGGATCATAGTCTTCACAACTTCCAGTATGGTTTTGTTCTTCCGTTCAGCTACACCGTTTTGTTGGGGTTTATAGGGAGTAGTGAGTTCCCTCTTGATTCCAACATCTTTGCAAAAGTTCACAAAATCTTTTGAGGTATATTCTCCTCCATTATCTAACCTGAGTATCTTGATATTTATTTCAGAAAGGTTCCCTATCAAGGATTTGAATTCCTTGAACGTACTAAACACTTCATCTTTAGTCTTCAAGAAATATATCCAGGTTTTATGAGAGTAATCATAAATGAATGATACATAGTATACATACTCACTAATGGAGGATGATGGCATTAGGCCACATACATCTGAATGGATGAGTTTTAGGACTCCTTCTGTCTTGCTGTCTCTCTTTGGAAACAGGTTCTTGATGTTCTTCCCTTGTGCACATCCATTGCATACACCTTTATGGTCACCTTTGAGTTCTAGTAAACATGTGACCACTTTGCATATGTATGGTAGCGCCTTGTAGTTGATGTGGGATAACCTTGTGTGCCAAAGTTCACATGAGTTTTCAATGGCATGGGTCATATCAGCCTCTGAGTGACCCTTTAATTTATACAAGCCATTTTCTTCATTACCAGTGATGATTGCTTCATTTAAAGTTTCTCCTTTATCCCAAATAAAATCTTCTCCATCTATAAAGGCAACTCTGAAGCCTTTCTTTTCTAAAGATGAAATGGAGAGTAGGTTCTTCTTCAAGCATGGTACATATAGTACATCCTTCATTTTTAGTGAATTCCCTGAATTCAGTTTATGGTTTGATTCTCCCACTCCCTTGATGGGATATTGATAATCATCTCGAAGTGTCACTTTCTAAGAAAACTTCTTCTCTAAGATACAAGAGAGAATATTTCTTTGTCCCATAATGTTCTTGGATGCACCACTATCAATGAGCCAAGTGTCCTCTCCAGGTGTTACAGATCCTGAGAGGGCCGAGATCAACACATGGTCTTTGACCTACTCTCTTATCATCTTTGCGGGTGGCTCTTCATCTTTGACTACATGGGCATGGAGCCTCTTTTGTTTTCTCTTGTATTCTTCTTGTCTAGCTAGACAAAACTTCTCAATGTGTCCCATCTTGTCACAATGATAGCATTGTACAGATGAGTAGTCTCTTTCCTTTCGTTGTCCTCTCTTCTGAAATCTCCTTGGATGAGATTCTTTATGATTGAATTTATTTGATTGTTGAGGCTCTTTATGAGTCTCCTTATGGAAGTATGGTTTATTCCTTCCTCCTTTTGTGTGAGTATCTAGGGATTGATCATTATCCCTTGCTAGTAATGCTTCACGATTCGTTACTCTTGTTTTTTCTTGCATGCATTCTTCCCATAGACTGTCAAACTTCAGTTTCTCCTTTCTGGCACATATCGTCTGGATGAAAGCATCCCAAGGCATTATGAGACCATTTAGGACCGTCATTATGAGTTCATATCCGTCTATGGTATCTCCAATAGCTTCTATCTGTTCTTTGAATTCTGAGATTCTGAAGAAGTATTCCTGAATCGTTTCTCCTTTCTGCATCCTTGTATTCTTCAGTTGAGTTCTAAGATTCATCTTCCAGTTTATGTTCTTCCTTTCAAATAGTCTGGTCAAGGCATAAAAAATTTCTTTCGGGGTCTTCTTAGATGACACATAAGGAATCATATGGTCTTTGATTGAATCTGCAATGATTCTTTTGGCCCTTATTGTGTCCTTTTGATGCTTTTCCTTTTCTGCAGCATCGTCGGGTTCCGGTACTTCTTCTTTGATGAATATTTCTAGGTCATTCTCTTCAAGAATGAGGCCAATCCTATACTTCTAGGCCTGGAAGTTTTCCACTCCTTATAACTTGTAAACAAGATTAATTCTTGCGGACATCTTTACTTGGAGCTAGGAAAATGACCAAAAAATGAAAGTGCTCAAAATAAAAAACTGAACTTACTAGGAGGTGCGCTTGGCTGAGGCGAGTAGCCTAGTGTGTTTGGATTTGAGAAAATACAACTTTTTCTCTTCCAAATTTGATCTGCGGATTTCTGGACTGGTGCTTCTAGTTTTCTGGTACCTCTGGTACTCTGGTACTTCTGGTACATTGGTTTTCTGGTACTTCTGGTACTTTGTGAAACTAGGGTTTCACTTTTCAGGATATCCATCCAGTGAAAAGGTGCGATGAGAGTGCCAAACTGATCCTTAGGGGAGGGTGCACTTTTCTAGATGGTTTCGGGGTTGAAAAGATTCACCAATAAAAAGCCCCAATTTTCATGTACGATAACAGTGTAGTTTTTCACTTGTGAAAGATGCTTCCTTTAGCTTGGCTCTAATACCATGTTAATGTTTAANAGGGCTGACTTCTCAAACTAGGTGGGTAAACCTACCTTTATTATATTTCTGGGTCTCTTTGTTATCTGCTAGGGATGATGATGCAGGAGCATCTTTCCACGTCAGCCAGCCAGCCAGCCGCGTAAGCGCGCATGCATTCAAAGCTGAAGGGAGGCGCAGTCCTCATTTAAATTTGAATTGAATGTAATTAATGCTTAGGCTTGTGAGCCATAGAAGCCGTGCCTTTGTGCAGGCATTAGGTAGATCGACTTTAATGCTATATCGACTGAGATATAGATCCAGATGATGGACTAGACAACCATTTATTGTAATTGAATAGAGTAGGTAGACCTGGAGGGAAGCGCTCGAAGAGTCCCCTCAGGTAAAAGAGATTTTGAGATCTCATTTTGTAAGTAAGTTAGAAGATAGAAGAGTAGAGCAGAGAAGATCCAGAGAGAGCTCAGGAACACCTTTGTAATTACAGGCATTTGCCATTGTTAATATAAACAGAAGCAATTTTTCCTACACATGTTCTGTGTTATATAGATGTCTGTGTGTGTTCTTTTATATGCTGTGAACGTATGTATGTTAGGAATTCTGCAGGAGTTGTTTGGTTTTCAGGCTTGAGATGTCTTTGAGGTTTCATGTCAGGAGAACATGACAGAGTGTTGCAGTCTATGAATACCAGTGCACAGGGGATGCATTTCTTAACTCTGCGGAGTCAGACAAAGGTGTGCTGAGGCACATAAGTTGGAGTCGACAACTCAGGAGGAAGACCTTTGAGGTTGTTGAACACCTCAGGAGGCAAGGCTATGTGGGAGAAGACACAGTTGCAGACATAATATCTTAGGAGTTCTGTAAGGCTCTGCCAAGTAGGCATTGAGCACAAGCACAAGGTGCAGTTGTAGGAACTCTGTTGTAAGTTCAGAAGACATAATCTCTGAGGAGTTCTATAGAGATCTGCCAAGTGGTATTGAGCATATGTGTTGCGATGCATTTGAGGAAGGAACTCTGCTGGGAGTTCAAAGGAAACAGAATCATTGAGAAGTTCTGTAAAGCTCTGCCAAGTGGGCCTTGAGCCAGTGTAAGGAGTGCACAGAAGAAAGACCAGAATCACTGAGGATTCTGAGAGCTTTTCTAGGTGGGCATCAAGCGAGTGCATAGGTTCACAGGAGGAAAAAATGTTGAACGTTATGTGGAGAAGATACTCTGCCAGGAGGGTGTCGAGGAAGTGTGAAGATAGGCATGGAAGTGTGCAGATAGGAACATAAGTGAAGAGAACTCTTTGAGTTCTGGAACTTAGAGGAAGAATCCACTGAGGGATATTTGCTGGGTTACTGAATACCCAGAAGGCTCAGCAAGAAGCTGCTCGAGGCAGAAGGATAGCCAGGAGTGCGTCCATATTCTCCATCTGTGGGAGAAGAAAGATAAAATCCCTTAGGGGTCTGAGTGGTTGAGAAGCTCAGGAGGGATAGTGCCTTTACGCACAAGGTTGTAACTACAAGGAGTGCATAGACTAGAGAACTCTTTGGAGGGTTCAAAGTTCCCAAAGCTCAGGAGAAACCATGATTTTAATGCATTGGCAAGGCTCAAGGTAAAAGGAGCTCGCAGAGGAAAAGGAGAACAAAGGTTGAGGCCTTTGGGAACTGGAAATTCTTCCAAGTCTCGGAAGAAAGGTACACAAGATCAGGAGGGAGCAACAACAACCGTCAGATCAACGGGAATTAGATCTGGACCGTTGGTATTCGTGTCCAAGGAGCAGCCGAAGGAGCGCAAAGAAGGAGAACAAATCTGAGTCGTCAGATCTGGGAGAAAGATCCCATCAGCCATCGGATATGGAAAAGAAGCAAGGAGGTTATGACTGGGTTTCCTAGGTGCAAGCCCGGGAGATTGTGGAGCGTCATATGTTCACACAGAATCCCATAAGTCGTTGGATCTAGAGAAGATGATCAGAGTTTAGTCTCTGGAGCGCGTAGGAGAAAGGATCTGAGCCGTCAGATCTTGAGTAGATTACCTGTCAGCCGTCAGATTGGATAGGAGCTGCATGAGGTTTACCTTCGTGGACAGGAGGAAAAAAATCCCGATGAGGGCATAGCCATCAAGATAGCAGTCATCGGGAAATCAGGATTCTCAAGGTGGAGAAAATCAAGACACTTCAAGTCTATACCGGGAAGATCTGGACCATCCATTATCGGAGATACATGACAGAGATCTAAAGAGAGTCGGAGATCGAAGTTTCACGAGTCCAAAGGATGAGGCGTCGAGGACACTTGAAGTCGCAAACCTCGAGAGTTAATATGGACCGTCCATCTAGAAGGGACGCGTGGCAGAAATCGACGCCATCGGGAAAAGTCCTGATAGGAAGTTGTGATCGGTGTTTGGGCCATCGGGATATCGGGCATCCTGATGACAAAGAGTTTATTCACTTTGGAATCGTGAAGTTCGGAACCCCGGTGAGTGGGAGCCAGTTGTTAGCACACCAGAGAAGGAGAACAATGCCATCGTGAGGGGCCAGCTGTCAGCAAACTGGAGAGTCGGGATTCGAGGAATCGGGAATCCCGTGGGCCAATGCATTTTGGCATTAGAAACCTCGAAACCCGATGACGAATATAATCCTAAGGTCACAGGGATAGTGGTGATATTGGGTAAGGAGCCTAGCCAAAAGGGATAACGCGTAGGGAGCGCGTCGAGATTCGAGGAATCGCGAGTCCTGAGGACATTTGCATTTTGGCATTGAAAAGTCTGAAACCCCGATGGGGGACAAGGCTGCGGTATTGTGAGTCAAAGGTCACATGGATCAGGAGCTTTGCCTGGAGGGTTAACAGGGATTGGGGAGCATCTGTAAATTGAAACCCAAAACCCCGACAGGAGGAGATAAGGCTGGGGTCTTATAAGAACTAGTCACATGGACTAGAGAGTCTAGCGAGGAGGGGCTAAGTCTGGGCAGAGATCTCATCGGTGATCAGGGAATTGAGAGTACAGGGGCTCTCGACATCAAGAAGGATGAAAGCCCGAACCCCGAAACTGAGTCGGGGATAACCACGGTAAAGTGTAGAAGGCCGTGTGGAGGAAATAAGGACATGTGGATCAGGGTTTTCACAGTGATTCCCAAGGGAATCCAGGTGTTATCACTCCAAGAAACCCTTTGTGGTTGCAGACCAAAGGTGCTTGGTAACTTAAGAAATGAATGTTTTTTTATTTTGTGGATGTGGATCAATGGGATAACTCAATCCAGCTAATGGCATTCAAACATGAAAATGATAAACAAATAGACAGTGTTCTCAAAGATTGATTAATCAGCAGATAACTTTAAAGTGGGTGAAGAATAGATTGTAACTAAACCAGTACAGTGTAGGGTCTAAGAGACAATCAAGAGACTTATTATCAGGCTATG